>LKNJ01002717.1:1300-61692 GCA_002120245.1 Maccullochella peelii | reverse complement strand
AAAACGTGAAGCGCTGTGAATACTTTCCGGATGCACTGTAATAGCAGCACTTTCCAAGCATGGTATATGTTTCTTAGTTTTGCTTTTCACTCGGCCATATCATTATCTGAAACTCTTTGGCTGGCCGCTGTTTGTTTATTTTATGCTTCACTCACAACACTTAAGTGGTTCTAGTGTTTTTATGGAGTGCACCGGTTACATTTTGACAGCTGTTGCACCAAACAACAAAGGATCAACAAAGGATCAAAAATTGATCGTGCTTTATATAGCCTTAACAGATCCATCAAAAAATGCCTGAATCGGCCCTATTCTGATCAGCTCGTGACATCCTTAGTTGTGGCCAGTCCATAATGTAACAGAAACCGCATATTGCAAACAGATGGTCATTAAGAGGGTTTCTTGCTGGTGTGATTTAATTGGACTGAGGGTATTGAAAGATCTCACTGTTGATTTGTTTGCAATCTTCAGCACGCAACATAGGAGAATGTTGATTTAATAACAGATCATGTTGTTTTTTTAAGGGACTCACTTCTCAGGTGTAAAAGTAGGTTCAGTGCAAGCTTGATGGTGGCAGATAATTTAAAATGTCGAGGAAAATGGGTCTAATGTGCAGTGTCCCTGTGTTTTCTCTATCTAATTTTGTCCGTGGTTTACTCTTTGCAATGTGGATTTTTGTTGCAGATTTTTCTTGGTGACTGTCTCAGATGACAGCGGATAAACCAACCTTTACACCAATATCAGTAAAATCAAATTCTACTTTAAGGTCTCCCCTGTTTTTATCATAAATCTTGGACTCTCTTAGAATTGATGCTAAGTTTGACTAGGACTGATAATATTCAACATTCAAAAATATAAAGTAAAAGTGTAGTTTTCTTGGCTACACTGTATGTTTGACTCATTTTAAACTTAGTCTTTATTTTATTTATAAGTTTGTATAGATGTATATATGAACATGTCTTGGCTGCAATAATAATTTAGGGAATGCTTTTCTGAGGTAGCTGTGTATAATCTACGGCTCGACCATTAGACCACAGTATCTGGAATCATGTGTCCATGTGTTGAAGGTATAACATTACTTGGAATGTGAGGATGCACTTTTTATGCTTTAAATTTTTTTTTAAATTATTATTATCACGTTGAATGTCATATAAGCAGCACGTCAACATGTCTCTCCTCTGTTCACTCTCCCACCCGGGACAGGTTGGAGCAGGACGTTAAGAAGCTGAAGGCAGACCTGCAGGCAAGCCGGCAGGTCGAGCAGGACCTGCGCAGCCAGATTGGCTCGCTGGGCAGCGCTGAGCGCTCCATACGCACCGAGCTGGGCCAACTGCGGCAGGAGAATGAGCTGCTGCAGAACAAGTGAGTGGGGCTGCTATTCAGCACGTCAAAGCAAGGTCACACTAGTGATCCTTTTGGTTGAGGATCATTACTAATTGAGGCACTGCGGTGTTCATTGTCATGCATCTGTATAAATTAACACTGTAGGAAAAGAGCAGCTGTCAGCAGAAAAAGCATCACATCAACACAGATTGGTGCAGACTTTTCAAACTATCTGCATTTTCAGTTTCAAAAGGACGACACGATGAAATCACAAACGCCAATCAATTTGGACGGGCTCCTCAGATAAATTCTATACACGTGAAACAGTGATGTATACATACAGCACAGGGAAGAAGTACCGATCCTGCCACCCTGTATTTACTGTTTGTTCACATGCTGTTCTGTCATATGTGTGTCATTGCACTTGCAGGCTCCATAATGCTGTGCAGGCAAAGCAAAAGGATAAACAGGCAGTGGGCCAACTGGAGAAGAGGCTCAAAGCAGAGCAGGAGGCTCGAGCCACTGCCGAGAAACAGCTCGCAGATGAAAAGAAGCGAAAGAAGTTAGAGGAGGCCACAGCGGCCAGAGCAGTAGCACTAGCAGCAGCTTCCAGGTAGTTGCACATCTGACATCAGAATTTAGTTTTCAGTAACCATTTTACTCCTGACTTGTCGCTTGTTTCTTTCAAGTTATGATTTGTTATTAGCGTAAATATAAATTCACTACTTTTTTTCCTCCCCACCATTTTTTCAGAGGGGAGTGCACAGACACGCTGCGGCGGCGGATCACTGAATTAGAAACAGAGTGTAAGAAACTAACAATGGACATCAAGCTAAAGGAGGACCAGATCAGAGAGCTTGAATTGAAAGTTCAGGTATGGTGGATCAGAGCTAGTGTTCAAAAGTGTGACAAAGCTTCACAAAAGACAGAAGTGATACAGCAAAATGTAACACATGTATGCACATCTATATCATGATGGAGCATTTCTTGGAGTTCAAGTCCCAGTTATTGTGCCCCAGAACTAGCTAATGCCCGGGTGTACAATTAAGTGAACACAGTGTAATAACGGTACATATTCAACATGTTCAGGGAAACACAGAAAACATTTGTAATTACCTTTTGTCTCACAAAACATCTCATCATTTTAGACATATGACTGCTGAAATGATAACAAGTATCGGAGTCAGGATTTGATGAAATCTAGAATTGATGAGCAGAATCTGAATTTTTAAAATCCAAACCATATTCAACCCTAGTACATTAGTCATTACAGGAGAAGTCAAACAAGCAGTCAGCTACAGTTTGTTGCACCGTATAAACGGTCAACATTATGAGACTTCTAACAGGTGTTCTTTTTGTTTTTGTTTTTTTTAAACTCTGGTTTGACTCTCTGCTGTGATGCATATTTACCTTAAAGCTGGAACGCAGAATTTTTGTCTCCTTCTGGCAGTGAGAGTAATTACACAAACCCTGTTGATGCATGCTCATGACATATGCCTACAGGGGAGCTCGCCCCCATCAAATTTCCACAGTCCAAAGACAATAATCCATTGTTTAAGTGGAGTAAATGTAATAGCTACATAGCCTACTCCAAATATGTTACAAAAACCAACCTGTCCAAGAGCAGTAACGCCACATCCTGTCTGCCCTCAGTCCCTTCTCTCAGCACTCTTCAACAAGGAAAAGCTACACCGTTATCCGTGTTTGGTATTTGTGTTTGTCCTCGCCGTCGATCACTTCTTTGTTTTTGACTGTAATCCTTCCTCTGAACGCTGAGTATGTTTTTATCTGGAGCATCAGAAACTTTTCTTGGGTTCTTCTTAGGTTTTTCCACCATACTCCTAGTTGCTGTAGCCTACTCCGTTGCTATGGTTGCTCTCCTCACCCCAGGCAAACCAGAGCCATATAGAGAGAACTATCTGAAGTCTATGTGAACGATCAAGCATCGTGAACTCCAGTTGATGCGACTCTCTCTCTACATGGCTCTGGTTTACTACTGCTGCGCCAGCGGAAATGTCGCCACACACACCAGATTTAAAAACTGCAGTATACTGCTAAATACAGAGAGATTTAGCTGGCGGTGATAGGCTTAATCAGCATTGCATGAACTCGTCTTGCAACGGCTTGAATGTAATGAATATTTAAAAGTCCCGCACTCCAGCTTTAAGCACTTGTTTAATTTACATTCTTGGTCAAGATTTGGCTGTTTATTTGTTCTTAATGCTGCACTGGATGAATTTTTATTTACATCAATTACGGAAGTTATGAAAACGAATCCAATTGAAACTGTCCCATTGCAGCTATGCCGTGCCACTTACACTTAGTGCTACCTATATATCCACTTAGCCAGCCAAATATAGAGCATTCAGTCACCAGTGTGCTAAAGCATCCAGCCACAGACAGTAACCCCCTGACTTTACCCTGACTGTCTCTTCTCGATCTCTCAGGAGCTTCATAAATATAAGGAAAATGAAAAAGACACAGAGGTGCTGATGTCAGCGCTGTCAGCCATGCAGGACAAGACCCAGCACCTGGAGAACAGCCTGAGTGCAGAGACCAGGATCAAACTGGACCTCTTCTCTGCGCTGGGAGACGCCAAGAGACAGCTGGAGATCGCACAAGGTCAGCCTGACTTTCACACCCATCCTATTTATTCACACTGTATTTGGAGCGTGAGCACACCTACAGAGCACACCTACAGATGTTTTGGGGTTTGAAACGTGTTGTCTTGTGTTTGGACTGATGTGTTGATGTCTGCTTTCAGGTCAGATCCTGCAGAAGGACCAGGAGATAAAAGATCTGAAGCAGAAGATAGCCGAAGTGATGGCCGTCATGCCCAGCATCTCCTACACAGCTGACACCAGCAGCATGACTCCCGTGGCCCCCCACTACTCCTCCAAGTTCATGGACACCAATCCCTCCGGCCTAGACCCCAACGCCTCCGTTTACCAGCCACTCAAAAAGTGAACGCTTCGCCCCCCTTCCTCCCCACTCCATCCTCCCATCATTTTTATTTTTCCTGCAGGCCCACCACCTTCCAAACTGCTCAGCATGTCTGCGGCTGAGAACGTTGTTTTTCTTGGGTTTTTATTTTCCTCCCCGCCAGGTCAGAAGGATGTTGTATTGTGTGACTGTATTTGTTGTAGTTAAAACAAAAGACTAAAAAAAAAAAAAAAAAACAGACATCACATGTCAACTAGGACTTCCCGTTTTTTTTTTGTTTTTTTTTCTCTAAGTGTCTAGTGAAACCTCACAGAATCGGGTATGTATCTTCATCTCAAGGGTGTTGCTCTCCCTTTCCCACCACCACTGCAACCAGTTACCTGCTCTTTGGTCCTGGAGAATAGCTGCTTTTTTATTTTAGGTTGATTTTTTTTTTTTGGGGGGGGGGGGGATTTGTCCCCCCCTCTTAAAAATTGGGAAAGTTCTCCTTTATCACACAGTCATACAGCCTGACTTGTATCCCAATTTCTTTGACAGATTGGTTTCTCCCAAGGTAGTATGGCAACATCAGTACAACCAGAGGAATGTAGTGCGAAGTTGGCACAGACTCTCTCTCGCCCTTATGTTTAATTTATTCTAATTTTTTAAGGCACCAAATCAACCCTGCTCTTGGCTGCTTTGGGGTTTGGTGGTACATAGTTTTTAATGTGTATTGTGTGGTTCTGTTTGTTCTGTTGATTTCAACAGGCTGGAAGCGTTGATCGCAACAAGCTGGAAAAGATCTTGTGTTGTAAGCAGGAACATAGACCTTAAAATGAAGTGAACCCAAGCAGCTCCTAATGTTCAGCATGAGGGAAAACAGCAGTTGGGTTTCTCCAGCAGTTTATGAGTTGAAGAAAGAGTCCAGTAAGAGAAGTCTGTGCATACAAGTTTACCGGCCTCTCAGTACTCTGCATAGTCTTTCAACAGTTGTCATGATCACAGTGCCTTGAGTTGAGCACATAGAATGAGTTTGATAATGAGATACGGCCCAACCCTTGTGAATTAGTGGTGAAGCATCTGGCTAAGCTGGAAAGGATAAGAATTTGACCTCGCTGAGTGAAGTGGGACAAAGTTGCCTTCGGACGCTGATTTGGTTTTTGGATTCCCTACAGATTTTCCAACTGGTAGGGAAGCGGATCCATCGTGTCCACTCGAGGGCAGCTTTGTCCCTTATGTAATTCACATTTAACAGATACATTAGCCAGCACCAAATCAAGACTCATCGTACCCCTATTTGCCTATTGTCAGTAAGTTGACATGATGTTATCCACCACAGAGTCTGCTGCACACAGGTCTGCGTCTCGTCTCTTGTCCACTCTTCAGATGCTCATCTCTACTGCTGTTGAACCCCCCCAAATCCCTCGGTTTAGCTGCTGCCCCCTCATTTCTTTTTCGGTTTCCAATTTAAAGTTGCACTGTAGCAAACACATTCTGTTTGAAAAGGAAAACTGTAAAGCTGGACTGTGCAATGTAAACAAAGCTGTGGAAATGCCAACTTTGATATAGCAGTGAAATCATTTTATTTAATGAATCCTCCACTTTGGTTCGTGTGCCAAGACTGGAATGCTTGTTTCTCTAGTGATGTGTTCAAGAATGTACTGCAAATACATTGGCTGACATGGTTGTCAGATATCCAGTTGAATATCACTTAATGGAAGTTTCTGTTAAGCAGGTAGAGAAAGTGGTCACCTGTTTGTAGTAGACTGTAGTTAAAAGTAAGGGACTAGAAAGTCGAGTTTCTTTTTGTGAATGTTACAGTATTTGCAACTGTTGGGCAAGTGGCTGTTTTAGAGCAGTTCTCCTTACTCCTGTTTCTGGTATTATTGTTATTTTCCTGCAGGAAGAAAGCCACTCGAGTCTGATGTGGTTTCACCATAATCTGAAATGGTCATTGTTGTGCGGTGTGGTTTTCACCTACTGTAAATGGAGAAGCTTTGTTTTTGCTCAGATTGCTGCCATTGGCTCCTGGAAGAAATTTTTTTTTTGAAAATTACAGTTTAGTCAGTTGTTTGGTCAACTGATTGTTGAAAGTATACAGAAGTGTTTTTGTTTGTTTTCTATGCCCACAGTCACTGCTCTTCCTCCCCAGGTCTGACCTTGGCTGTGCTCTCGCTCTGTGAGGTTTACAAGGAATAAACATTTTTTTCTTGCAAATGGACTTTTCTCTGCTTGTTGCTGTTACTCCGACCACAGGTCTAGATATTTCAAAACAAGTCGACAGCTTTGACTGCGAGTTTGTTTTGTTAAAGTGTTAAATTATCCAGTATTTTTGAGACAAAAAGTCAGGATATCTCAGTCTCTGTTGCTTCAATTTTGACCTTTCTTTCATTAATCTCTTGTAAAACCCTAAGCTTTATGGAAGTGCAATACTAAAATACAGGAGTACCCCAAAATTATAATTCATGTATTGCATCCCAAACACTGTCAGCCCATCAGTTGCTTTTCTGTTGTAATGTCATCTTTAAAGGAAAGTTACATTTCTCATAGTTCCTCTGTATTAGTGCTAATGAAAGATTTTCCTACATTAGTATAGTTTAAGTAAAACAGTATATTAAATATGGGTTGTATCGTAACGTGATTTGAAATTTTCCAAAAAAACAAGAAAAACTAAGCTCAAAACAGTTCATAAAATTGTTAATACATTCTGGTATTGGAGACTAGACACACTACCAACTTATCGCCACTAGGAGGAAGTGTCGATCCATGTAATGTATAGGTTAAAAGAGATAATCATTGTCCACACACTCTGGTTATTAACTCTGTCAAGAACCGCTAATTCCCTCTTTTCAAGACCAGAAAATCCCATTTAGCTCCGACAAAAGGACTTTATGAATAATTTGTTCATGCTAACCACTAATCACAGCTAGTCAAAACATGGTGACCACTGGAGCTCCCACAGCCCTATCCAGCAGCATTGGGTTGGTAGGTAAATTAAGTTGGGAGTGTGCTCTATTTAAATAATGCCAGAGGGGAATGCTAATCCTTGATTTTAAAACTGAGTATTTAAGACCAACTTCCTACACTCCCCTCTTTGTCTACATTTCAAATTCCGAAATAATAACCATCAGGGGGTTTCTTTGCTCTGCTGACCTCTGGGCTTGAGATTTCAGTCAGTGATGGAACCATAAAAGAGAGCAAATTATGGGCTGCCACACATTTGATTTGAGTGATAATTCCTTCATCTAATGCACTGTGAACATTTTGGGAGGGAGATAAAGAATCCCTTTGCCAAGGACACTGAATTTCAATGCATGAAAGAAGCCCTCTGCTCAGCACTCTGTCACATGCCAGGCTTCCCCAAACATGTCTGATTAACCTGTGCAGCGAGACAAATGTGGGTAAAGGTCCTTGCTCATTTTCTCTGCATTAACCGGTGCCTAGGTTAGCCATAAATTTGTTTTACACTCAGTCCTCAGCATTTGATTGCACTCCTTGTTCCAGTTTGGCACCACGCTGTTTGGCAGAGTCAAGCATGTGGAATTAACAGATTAGAATAGGTCTTTTCTAGCAGACTGCATTTGGCACAGCTGTACTCGCGATGCCATTAGGCCAGCAAATCTACATTAAATCCAGCTGTATGAAGAGAAGAAGCCATAAATGAGAAGGTCCAGGTATAGCTCTCTTGTTTCTCTTGGCCTACTCAGTTAACATAAAGTCCATGAGCAATTTTCCTGGTGGAAATACACTTTCAGCCCCCCTGCCTCTGTACCTGTCCCTCTGGAAAACAAGGAACATGGTGAAGAATTGGTTTTCTCAGATGATCACTAAAGAGTTTGTATTTACAGTGTGGGTGAATGGATGTGTTTATGGATATACTCCTATGGCTGATGCTATGAGCCTGTGTACTTGTGTTTGTCCTCAGGTGTAACTAAATCATGTGTATTTCACCTTTCATACTCACCTTCAGACTGAAGAATCATCTATGGTGAATTTTGGGCATCCTGCTCACGTGCCCCCCTTTATGTGTAGTTGGATCCCTCTTCTCCTTCCCAGCAGAAACTCATTGATTTTTTTTCCCAAACACACCTACTGTAACTATTACCCATGCTGCTGCTACTTTAAAAGTCAAGATATGTCTTGCATGCTTCAATAACTGGCAGATTTACTAGCAGAGAGTGCACTCTTTTGTCTCAGCCTTTCAGTGAAGCGTGGTTGTAGTTGCCAACAAAGGAACTGTGATTTAAAAGGAATACGCCTGCCTGAGTACAGAGGGATTGTTTAGTTTACAGTGCTACACTGATGCGGTGATAATTCTCCCTTGGAATATTTTTTTTGTACAGAATAAATCCAGTGCTGCTATGTTACCACTTACTGAGCTTCAGATTGAAGATAGTGGTGGCATTGCCTAATATGTCCTTGGGGACTTATTAGCCTGTTGCACTCCTGTATCTGAGCTTGTCATCTCCTATGAAATCTGGTACTGCAAGATGTTTTGAAAGCCATTCTCCTGACACATTTGGTGGGTGATGATGTAAGCTCAGGGAAACTCAATCCAGAAACTGGGCTTGGTATGATTTAAAATGTTTTAATAATGGACCCAATACAATACAGAAGTGTCAGCCCACAACATATTTCTAACTTTGAGGATGATTTTCGTTTAAAATCCTTAATGTCGTCGAAGCACAAGAAGAACTTTGCCTAAAAACAGTCTACAATCAGCAACATAAATCAGGATGTTATCAAAGAATTATTAAATAGGACTAACTAAGAAGTTACTATTTTCTATGGACATATTTTAGTTGGTACTCAAAAGGTATTAACGTTTGACCCAAGCATAAATAGAAAAACATTATTTGTGCGTATGATGATGCTTGCTAAATTGATTGGTCTATCACACTAGATATACTTAATTTATACTGTTTCCTAGCATCATCTAAAAAGTCACTCAAGTTCAACACTCAGGAAGTGGGACTATAAAAGAATAGTCTTGTGTTTTGGCCATTAAACATGTATTTTTAATCTTGCACAAGAGAGATCAATATGACATGTATTGCTGTTGGCTGGCCATCAGGGTTTCCTCTTGGGGACTGTGAAATGAGGCATCTTTGTGTACAGTCTAGATCTCCCTTACTTCATATTTTTCTCATCAGTAGACCCCTCTTCTCCAGATGTCCAGGATAGACTCCCTGGCTTTCAATTTTGAACAATGACTCACTGATAGAGTACATCTTTTCCAGGAAAGATCCCTTTACAGCCTTCCTCCCCCTGCAGCTGTTCACTTGAATGATGGGCCATTGGGGGCTATAGGGTTACATTCAGTAGAGTGATTAGGATGCACTTTATCAGAAATAATATGATATTAAGTGAATATGTAACAAAAAACAGGTATTGGAAGGAAGGCTGCTTTATAGTGCTACATCAACCTGAAAAGGTGTGTAAACTGAATTTAAGTAGTTCCACCCTCCAAACTATTCCTGGTCATGACATTACCGACATTTCCACTGAATAGACGATGAATTTAGAAGCTCAATATAGAAGAAGCCATGTGGCTGAATTAAACATGAGAGGTCTAACCACGGCCCGTGATGTGACTGCCAAACCTCTTGTCACTAAAGACACCGAGAGTATATCTGCACCGTGTAGTAACAGGAACAAGAGAAACAGCAGCACCACCCGCACAGGATGCGAGCGCTGCTGCTGCAGCTGCAACAACCTCTCACTTGCGTGATTCCACAGTCTGGCGTCACGCACATTATCCGGTTAATTTACATACATAACACCGCCCAGGGGGACGAACATGATAATCTACCATCGATTGAAAGCTAACCGTGCGGAGGGGAGAAAACACCAGCCGAAAAAAAGTTTGGACTAGAGAGGGCTGTTTTAAACCAAGCGAAGTGTTTCGACAGAAACGAACAGACGCTTGTCGGGCTCTTTGCCCCACTTTTGGATTACGATATGGACGCTTTGAAATCCGCCGGAAGGGCAATTATACGGAGCCCCAGTATCGCCAAACAGTCGTGGGGTTCGAGCAGACATAGAAGTGAGTATTCACTTGTTCAATACATTGCCATGAAGGCATCAGCTGCTGCCAATCTGGCTAAGCCACGGCTAACTTGGCTAAACCAAGCTAGCCTCGACAAGGAGCTAACATTTACAACCGGCGTGTACTTAGCGTCACTTTACAACTAGTCTGTGGACGTCAGCTACAGTTGCTGGGGACAAAAATAGCATGTTAGCGTGGGGAGCGTTTGACAGACCTAGCAAGTTGTAAAAAAAACCAACAGTTTAACGTTAGAGCGAGTATTTAAAGTCGGTCATATTTTTGATTAAGCTTTTGAACTTGACGCTCAGAGTGACAGCAGCGCCGCGCAGCTCGCAAACGGACGCCTGTTGGGGCTCTTCTGCGCACAGAGAGAGCAGCAAGTTCAGCTCCCAAACTGGTTCTCCGCATACCTAACAAGTCGAATGAGAGTTGCAATCGTTTGTTTTCACCCGGACCAAAAGCGGACGCATGTCTCGACAAAAGTTTGAGAGCCCTGTGAAATCCCGTTGTTGTCTGCCACGTCACTCTACCGACTGACTGACACATTTTGAAATTTACACCAGGGGCTAAGCGGGGGACTAAAATACTGCGATGTGGACTTTTGAGCGACTGTAGAGAGAAAAGTAGGGGAGTCACAGGAGTGAAAAGGCAGGGAAGGATGAGTGGTCGTCTTCCTGGCAAGGCTGTACAATCCTAGCAACGCACTGTTGCTAGGCGATACACTATGTGAAACAGAAATATGAGAGAGGCGGTATAGAAGGAGTGGTTGGGGGAGTCTAGCTCATCCTAATGCCAAGATCGAATTAGGGTTGAATTATCATGAAAGGCACCTTAGATTTGACTTGGGGTTTCCATGTAATGCTGCTGCTCTGCACCCTCCAGCGTGTACAGTCACCACCCAGGCGGCTGAGCAAGATCCCACTGACTGTGCTAGCGTGGCTCTCACGTGCAGGCTGAGCTGCCTATAGACCCTTTAATGTGTGCTTACACAAAGGGGCAATGTCCCCTGCACCCATGCAACCCCCCCCCATTTAATAGACAATAGAGCAGTTGGCAGCGAGATGAGGTGTCACACGTGCCAGACAGTGCAATCGATGCTTTGTTTTGGTCCCCTCCTCTCTGTGGGGAGTGATGCACAATCAGCACAGTCCCTCCACATATCTGACCAGGCAGTGGTTGCAGAGGGCTAACGACCAATCAATCCTTAATGCTGGAAGCTCAGGCTCATGGTGAGCTTTGCCATGACTCCACATTCACATCCTCCCCTCTCTCACTGTCTCTGCCACAAACAGTCAAGCAAAGAGAAGCTGGTCCTGTCAATCATTTTATATCCATCACATTATTTCTTCATCCATGGTTACTTATTCATTGGATGTTCCTGTTTTGTCTGTGATCAAACTGTTCACACCCCCCCCCTTTTTTTTTTCTTTTTTCAATCTGTTGATATAATTATAGGCTTAACTATGTTTCAGTAGCTACCAGTGAACTGCAGACTCATGAATAAATGGTATCTTGTTTCATCTTGTAGTGTCAGTAAGCTCCTGCTCCAAGGTGGACCCTGTTTTGTATACTGTTCTGTGTATACCACAGAATAAAAATTTTAGTAATTCATCTTTAATAGTGTGCCTTCTGGCGTTGGTTGTGTACAATAGTCCTAGATTTAGACAGGTCCATAATTTGAGGCAAAGTTTTGCCACATGTCTCCAGTAAGATTGTCTCTCCCGCCTGTGTGTAGGCTTGGCCTTGTCAAAGCAGCCTATTCACTTCTTTGGCATCTATCAGCACTGCATTCCCTTTCAACCACTTGTGTCGGATCGTAACATGATCGCTGCATGTCAACATTAGAAGCAGGCTGACATTTGCCCTGTTTGCCTGGCTTTTGCAGTCTTGTACCTCTGCACGGGCAAGAATGTGTCAGCTATGTCATTTCCTGTATGGTCTCAAACAGCTCAGTTGCCTTTTGGCAGTCTGCAGAGCTGACAAAATGTTTATCACGCGATCCAAATAGTTCCCTGTTTTGAGGGGAGGAAAATGGTATGTAACATCAATCTTTTTAGGTCAGGACGACCCTGTTTTTTTTTTTTCTTTGCCAATCTGAAAAGTGTGGGAGGCAGAAAATCTCTGTCTGCATTGAAGAGAGACATTTCCTTCCCACGTTCCTGGTCAAAGAGCTGTCTTCTGTGGGTTTGTCAATATTGAAGCAGCTACATATCAGGATGTCAGTCGACCCATGCAGATGGCTAATGAGGAGTGCTTATGACCTTAAACCATTTGGACTGCATTGTATTTAACACCTAGATGTGAGTCAATGTTGTTCCTAGTGGAGGTGGTAGTTGGTGTAGCTCTTGACTCATTTGCATTTTGTACATAATTTAGATGGCGTTACTGCGCAACAGAAGTTGGGGTTGGTGTTAAATAATACATCTGTGGCTTTAATTTAAATGGCATAATGGTTAATGACAGACACAGTAGGTCGTAATTAAATTACCTTTTTTCTACAGTACACAGTGTGTGTGGTCTGCACTGGCCAGTCCCCCCAAGCACCTCTGGCCCTGCCCTGGTCAGTCAGTGCTGTGTCCCCTGCACAAAGTCATCCAAAGGGGGGCTGCCAGGCTGTAAAGGAGATTGCTTTCTGCAGGATTCCTTTGTGGAGTTGTTAAGTCCTCACTGATTTACAGCTGTTAGATCTTCTGTATCTGTAAGCTGCTTTTGTGTGTGGAGGCACATGCGAATGTGTTTGTGGACAGGACTGCACAATCATGCTTTGTCACTGTTTCTCCAAGAAGACAATTTTTAATCTCGTGGGGAAATGGATGTTTTACTTCCTCTTGTTTGAGCTGATGCAGCTAAATAGGATGCAGGATCAGAACTGTTACCATTACACTAGTAACTGACTAGGCTAAGTTGAGCGGTAAATTGCAGTATGATGAATTTGTGAAGCATCTGTATTGCATCTGTTATTCACTTTGCTACATTGCATTCAGTTGCATGTGATTAGAAAAATGTACATCTGTTTCCATGTTATTATTTCAGAGTAAACACAATTTCACTTTCTGCATAAACTGCAAAATTAGCTCCAAAAGACATCTTATGATTTAAAAAAACACGTTTATGTCCCCACTAAGATTATTCTTTTCCTTATCCAAGGAAATAGACAGAGGATCTTTTAGTTGCCCCACTTTGCCACTTAAAAAACAGTCATCTTGTGAAACCAGAAGAGAAGTTTGGCCAGGAAGCACGGTGGCTAACCAAGAATTGATTTTATCAGCCATATATGTAGACATAGGGTCAGTGTGTTGGCTCACAGTTCTTTAGCTTCATTGTCAGTAGGGGATCTCTGTGACTAAATAAACGCCATCTGAGACTTTTACAGCCTACAAATCCTAATTAAGTATATTTAGACAGCTATCTCAGCTTGGGAGCAGTTACATTGTTGGTCATTCAGTGTCCTCAGAAATTACAACTGCTTCCCTTTTAATCTGTTCTAAGCAAGGGAGTTAATAATACTAGATATTACTGCAGGCATGATAACAGCATTGCTTTACAGCTCCTAAAGCATAAGCACAACATTATTGGCTACCTACATTAGAATAGCCTCCCTTTTCTCTAACTTGTCAGTCAAGCTGTGAATGTCTTTTGGGTGTTTGGTAAATGGACAAAGGAATGAAACTCAGGTAGTTGTCATTCCCCTCTGGTGAGCATGTAATTCAGGTAAGACTTGTTCTTTTTTAGCACCCGCTCTCAATCTGATGCTTGTTCCAAAATGTATGTCTTTTCTTTTTTCTTCAAGTTCTCTATCCATCTATCCAGAGAAAATCCCTGTTGTGTTGTGCCAGTGGTGGTGAAATCTTATGAAACTAACCTCATATGACCCTAGACTCATCTTGTGTATGAAGTCTGTCAAGGGGGATTGTTTTTATTACTGGTAGATTCCTTTACCTCTCATTGACCTGTCTTTCTCCCCACCACCTGTGTGTCTGTCACTGCTGCCAAAATTAAAAGTTGAAACATGTCTTTGCAAGAGGGTGCAGTCAGAGAAGAGATTAGCAGAGGAGCTGACATGCACTCCACAATCTCAGGGACACATTGCGCAAGTCTGTGGTCCTGTGTGTCAAACACTGGCTGGTTGAACAAGAAGGATATTCATCAGCCCTTTGGGCGATATGTGACTAAACAAAGGAATGATTTATTTATTTTCCATTTTATGCAGTTTTTATTGTACTGGTTTGGTGTAGAGGTCCTTTTGGGTCCTCTCGGTTCTTAGTAACCGAGACCTGATCCTGGACGCGAGTCGGGTGGGGTCCAAATTACATTCAGTTTAATTGGCTCCACATAGGGTCCCATTCTATTACTGCAGGTCTCGGGTTTGTATGTCAGTATTTCTAATACCTGAATGGATTCACTATCAGCTCTGATCAGGAGGTCGTAATCATCGCAGCTGTCTGACCAACAGTCTAAAACCCCAAAATATTCACTTTACTAACATATTTGACAAAGAAAAGCAGCAAATCCTTCACATCTGAGAAGGTGGAATCAGACAATGTTTTGCATTTTTGCTTTAAAAAAAGACTAAAACAATAAATCATTTATCATTACATTGTTTTTTTGTCTATCAACTAATCATTTTGGCACTACTTTTTTCGGCCGCAATTGCTCGTAAATAAGTGGCGCATCAAGCTGCTGCCGGTGTTGATGTTCTGTCTCTATTTTGGTCTTTTCGGGTCAACCACATTTTGGACCGGTTCTGACTGTCCTGTGTTGTCTTATAGATCAAAATAGGTTTTCCACAAGTCCGTTTTGGATCAGGTCCAGGATTTTAGACTGTACATGTGTATATTATGTGCAAGAATTGTTCATATTCATAGACTCAGAATGGCATCCTTATTTGTCATTATCATTTGAGTTGCACTAGAAACTAGCTCCTCCTGTATAGCTTGGCTGTGCACGGGTTGCTTTTAAGGATCCGTTTCATAACATTGTTTCTTGTTGAGAGTACATTCTGGCCTCAGCTGGTCATCAGCTGTAATCCCTGACTGGCGTGACCACTCATTTCTTCTCCCTCTCCTCATTTTCCGTCTTTGAGTGGATTTAGCCAATACTGAAAGACACGTGTGTCTCAATGTTACGACATAAACCATGACTATAAGACTCTTATCCTCTGCAAATCCTTTCCTTCACCCAACTGGGATTGTTCTGTATGGTCATCAAATTAAATTCTGATGGTTACTATGCCGTCATGCAACACTTCCTTTGTATTATTGGGAATGCTCCAACACAGATATTTAAGAATATTATAAGCTTGCTGGTGTAGAAGAGGAAATCAGAGAAGCACCCTGGAGCCCAAGGACAAAGAAAAAAAGAGGGCTTAAAGAATCCCACTGACTCTTCGTCTTACTTTGAATCGATTGCTCCTTTAGTGAACTGGCCTGTAGTTTATGTCTCTGGTCATTTGTATTTAATGCTCTTAGTGTATTTGTTTATGTCATGCAGACAGACTTCGACCTGGGTTTCTGATGATGTGTAAAACATTTCCTGCATCCTTTACGCAGAAGTTGAGAGGGGGAACAGTAGTACTGGAACAGTCTTTGTACCAGGAATGCAGGGACAGACAGTGACAGTCGCCCCATGTGTAGTAACACCCTTTTCCCCTTTGACCAACACTCCGTCTTTCTCTTCTTAACAATGCTCTATCTCAGCCTTTTTCCTATAATGGCTGTGTCTCTTTTTAAGAAGTGGTGATGATGGTGCTCATTTCTGACCTGCACTGAAATCAACAGCCTGAACAGAACACATAAGGTTACATATACAGTACATAACATGGTTACATGAGACTCAGCCACAGAGAAAATAGTCTTCAATGGATATGTAGGACTTAACTTTTTTGTGGCATAGTTAGAGGTTGTCCAAGGCTACCTCTCGACAAGCTTTGTGCTGTGTCTTTGTGTATCCCTCCAGGCGTCTTTCCTCATCTGAGTCGGCAGTTTCTAAATTAGCCCAAAGTGTCCTGATTGGAATCTAATACTGCTGGAATAGGTCTTTTTCGCACGCGTCTTGTCGTTGTGAGATAAGAGGAGGTCATCTCAGCACAGGCCTAGGTCAGCTGAGGCGTTAAATAGCTGAAGATACATGAGCAAATTTTGCTTTGGTGATTGGTTGCAGATGGGCTATATCATAGTAATTGTGAACTATTGATCTTTTAGACTCTCCTTTTTGTTTTCAAAGGTTGTTTGTGATCTTATTTTGCTGTGCCGTAGACTTATGCGTTTTTAATAGTTTTTGGAGAACAGTGTGAGTGAGCCACACCTTTGCACTGGGTGACATGTTCCTTCATTATGATGAACATGTAGAACAACTGTAGTTTATTTGGAGTCGATTCCAAATACACCATCCTGCTGCTGGAAACACTAGCGCACAAAATGTGTATCAGTCCGCTGCTAAAAATAGTCCCAGACAAATGCACTGTTTTGCATGTTTTCTAAAAACTACAATGCCCAGCAGTTTAAGGAAAATCTAAAAGACTTTCAGACATTGTTGGTCTGCTGTTTGCACCCAAACATGACGGGCTTGTCTTTGACATCAGGTGGCTCCCTCCCATGACTTGCACATGGACGTACAAAGCGTGCCTGGAGAAAAACAGCGTCCATAGTTTAACACTGATCCTCTGAGAGGACCACATGAAAGGCAGCCAGAGTACACACCTTTTCCCAATATCCCAGGGTGACGCACAGCTCCACCCAAAGCAAGAATTGAGACCATGTTATTTGCCAGGTGTTGGTGCTTGTTTCCTTGTTTGGCAGCAAATGTATTTTAGAACAACAGAAGGCCCCAGTGGAGATGTATTAATTTCCCATCTTGTTCAAGAGAAGGTATGCAGGAGTGTGTCCGACCAGACCAAAAACAATGAGTCATTCACAGTTTGGGATCCAGAGGGCTCAGATGAATGTGCTGGGATTCTCTCCTCTCACTCATTCACTGCCGCCAACATTAACACCACACGGAGAGCTCAAAGAGAAAACTGTTGTGAGCCAGCTGGAGCTGTGGCGTGGTGGTGGGGCTTTCACTGTTGACCTGAAAGTCTTTATTTGTGTTTGCATGTTAAACCAAGCTGGACCACATTGCTGCTAGTCCCCCCTTCCCTAGAGACCCCAAATAATGATTCATGACAGGCTCTGTTGATTATATAACTGCTGTAACCTAGTGTTTCAACACTGCAGTGACTTACTCATGTACTCACAGCTTTACTGACATAATCTGGTATCACTTGCAGAATGATCTCAATAACAAGGTTGTAAAAGGATTTTCCCGCATGCTGCTAGAACATTAACTCCTACTGTTTGATGCAATAAAAAGCGGTGTAAAGTCGCAGCAGGTCTGACTCAGTCACACCAAAGTCATGTCACCTGCTCAGCTTTGTCACCTTGGAATTGGTTTTTGCTAGAGATGTGTTACTGAATGGGAGGAAGAGTGGTCATTTTCATCTTTAATTCTTTGTCTGCCCTCAACTATTGGGCAGTCATGTTTAGAGAAGCATTTTCATCCATTTTCAAGAAGAGAAACACTATTAATGTTGGCTGCCAACAAACTAGATCACAGTGATTAAGACTAAGTTGTGAGAATGGCACTCTGGTGATTTGTGTTTTTATGCCTGTATTGCTGCATGCACATCTCCCTCTCTGCCAGCCCCAGAGTATTAACTACATTATTTAGCCCTGCGCTCACAGCATAGCAGAGCGCTCCTGCTGTTTCCACGGTGATTAAACTGTTGCATCTCCCTAATTGTCCATTACATTTGCTATGTGTACGTATGTGAATTTATGGTGGCTAGCTGCCTTCATTTGCATATTTTCCCCGGTATTTGACTTTTATTTCACGATTACCTCACTTCCTTTTTCTCTTTTATCTGCTTGTTCTTCATTTATGAATGTCTTGCTGCCTCTGCCTGTCTTGTCCCCCCACCCCCCCACCCCGACTGTCTGTCTGTCATCTTCCCTTAAAGAGGCAAGGCCAGGAAGAGCAGATCTTCTCTCCTCATTACTGTCACTGGCTGTTGATGGGGAGGGCAACAGTGATCCTTTCTGACCCTCCCTTGTCCAAATCGCCTGCTTCATTTCTTCTGCGTTGGCTTTGACCAAAATACCCACCACCGCATGCACGATCCCTTCTCATGCTCTAATGCTACACAGGCTCAGCCCTCAAATCCCTTTGATTATAATTCCTGAGACCTCTGTGCTGTCTTGCCTTTCCAGATCTCAAAAGGACCCAACTGCCTCTGTAGTTTTAGCTTCATTAAAAGTCCCGGCTTTTGCATTAGACTCAAATGATCGAATCTTAAAGAAGAGGCTAAGACCTTTCTAGTGCATTTTCTTCCGCAACAGTCTTGTGTAACAACCAGAGGGGTCGGATGACCACAGCCTGCCCTGACACTCAGAGCTCTCTGACAACAGACAGACTGTCTGACTTTCTGCTCACAGGTTCATTGAACCCCACAGCTCCAATAACCTGCAAACATCCTGCAAATCTTGGCCACTGTTGGTCATACACAGTATAGCCTGCAGTAACTGTTAATACTGGCGTCCTTTCCCATATCAGAGAAAAGTCTGGCAAAGCAGAGGTGATGGGGGGGGGGAAAGGTGGTATGATATGGCGTGGGCACAGTCTTGAATAATTCTTTTAGGTTTTGAGAAGTTTTTTTGTTTTTTTTTGACTTGCAGACTACTTTCCTTGAAATGGTAATAAAATTGAAATGCGTTGAAATATCACAGATTTTAGAAACTTTAAATGTGTGTTAAACACATTCTGACATTCTCATGCAGTCTAAAATGCCATCCGACACATTCTTTGTGAAGAAAGCTTATTGCTTTAATGGCCTCTTATGGCACGGTCTGATGTTGCTGCATTATTAAACCTGGCTGCATTTTACACTCTGCTCAGTTGACAGTGTGATACAGAAGTTTTAAAGGTTTGTAGACTTGTACAACAGTTCAGATGAGGAGAACTGCAGAGTAAGGAAGTAGTCCGTGTATTTTCTTTTTGTCTCTCCTGTTCTTCTGGCTGAGCCGTGCCGGCGGAGTGTTGAGACTTGTCTGAAGCAGAAGGAGACAGAGGGTCTGGGAGCAGCAGGTTTCCATCTGACTGGCAGAGAGGACTTCACACTGGCTGCGTGATTACAGGCTGATTACGCTTCAGTGAGTGGCTGCCAGTGGGTTTAATGTCAAGGGCTATGAGTACGGCACTCTGCTACACTAACTGTTGTCACATCACAAACTACACATGAAATGTGTAACTGTGGACAGTTAAAACTTGCTAGCCAAGAGGTAACCAGAATGGTTTATTTCATAAACACACAGGAGGAAAAATAACTTTTGGACAGAGAGATAATTTCTTATGTTTAGAGTGGTTAACATGAAACTTAAGTAACCATTTTCCCGTCACCTCCTCTTTATTTATACTTATAGTTTCTATTGAAGTGTGGCATGATCTGTATATATAAGGAGCCAGAAATACACATTTAGCGCTATTGTGCTACGTTAACTGTCCAAGAAAAAATAACTTGACCTTCAGACAAACTAATTTGGCAACAACAAATGTTATATTTCAATTCTGAGACCAAAGTTTCTTACAAAAGTTTTTATTATTAATTATATCTCAGAACCACTACAGAGACATTGGTACCACCAGTAAAATACCAAATTGTTTGCCGAGATAAGACCCATCTCCTGGGAATGATGATGGATGTAGGCAA
The DNA here is from genome assembly GCA_002120245.1 of Maccullochella peelii. Taxonomy (NCBI): domain Eukaryota; kingdom Metazoa; phylum Chordata; class Actinopteri; order Centrarchiformes; family Percichthyidae; genus Maccullochella; species Maccullochella peelii. Next base: position 41,659 of record LKNJ01002717.1, on the reverse strand, counting down.
AAGTTCACACAAGTCGGCTCTCAAAGCGTCCTCGATAAAACGGGCGGAGTGGGAACACTTTGGTACATTTAGACTGTACTTGGCCAGATATGGCCTGAATTAGAACAGTATCTGGCCCAAAGTACAGACAAGAACAATGATTGAGAAAGGCCTGGTGTCTCTGATAGTCTTTAAGTCTTCCAGCTACATGTTGATGAATATGTAGGACTAGGTCTAGGACTTTTCAAGTGTTTTTGTTAGTATTTTTTCACTCAAAAGCCCAACAGAGCAAAGGAGTCACTATTTTGTTTGAGTGCTTTAATTCTTTATTTAGAAGACCGACCACGGAGCAGAGTCTCATCTGGGATTTAATACAATGTTGACAGATGCTGGGAGGGGTAAATTATTATTTTTCAATCCCCCATCATTTGGCGGTCAACCAGCAGATATTTGTTTTGTTCACCGAGTCTTTTTCCGTAACACATAAACATATTTCCCTTGTGTGGCATCTCTGTTGTAGTGTTGCAGATATTTATGTAATGGTGTGTGTGTGTGTGTGTGTGTGTGTGTGTGTGTGTGTGTGTGTGTGTGTGTGTGTGTGTGTGGTGAGCTGGGCAGCTGTAAAAAGTCTTCTGGAGGATCTGGGTGCAGGCACCTGGCCCTGTGAAGACTTGCAGAGCAAGAGCCAGAACAAGACCGAATGAACCCCACTGGTTCATTATCCACGTTATTCTTTGAAGATGATTGGCTAAACAAATCATCACACGTCTTACACTCACTGACGTGGGCAGCAGCTGCGACCCTCTACCTGCCCCCCCAAATCCTATCCCCTTCCACTCGGCAAACATCAGCGCTCCCTTTCCTGCTCTCTCCGGCTCGTTTAGAGGCAGTGTCACCCAGGCGAGCAGCGCTCACTGACCAGCCAGAGCTCCAGCGTAGCCAAGAAGCCTTTGAAGTTTGCTCTAATCAGCACCGCAGCTGCAGAGGGCTGCCCGCGGGGGGGCTGATGCTGGTGTTGGTATTGGGTGGGGGGTTGGTTGTGTGAATGCAAATGTGACCAATATGAAAATGGATTATTATTCCATACAAAGCTGCACTCTGGGTATATGCACCAATCTAAAAATAGCTCTGGTTCACGAGTTGCTCATTTGAACTGCCATTGTGTCAGTTTTTGCAGAAAGCTGTTTGATTGCTCACTAAATCTGCTCCAGTGACGTTGCAGATGTTTCTATTTATTTATTTTTTGCAGAATATTCATCTACTCATCTATTTCAGGCAGGGTGGACTAAAGATCTACGTCCTCAGGATCTCTTAGGATGGGTGTAGTGTCTGACAGATAAATGTTCAAATTCACCAGCCACTCAATAGTAAATCATTATTTTGCGTCTGTAATTTACCCTGCACTTTTTCATATTTTACCAGCATTTGGCTGGTGCTGATTTCCCACCCTGGATGGGGGGATTCCTAAGACTCTGCAGTCAGCATGAACTGCTGGTCACCCCCAGAGACTTGCCTCCTGCAAGCATTAGTATGGGCTGCTGAAGTACAGAGGCTTGCTTCTGATATCTCTGCTGGACCAGCGCAAGCCTGCTGCTGCAGCAGTGTGTATTATGTGAATGACATCTCTCCTAAGCCTTGAATCACTCAGAGCATTTTCAAAGCACATCTGACAGATTGTTGAAATCCAGCGAAGCAGACCTGTCAGCAGTGTTGCCTTTTGTAAACACTGAAGGTCTCTGGACTCAGGTTGACGGCTGCTTTTACAAACACGAGCAAGCACTAAAGGTTAGATGTCATGCTAGCTGAGATAAAGCCTGCATTTTATCCATCCTATTTGTGTGACTTGCTGCAAATGTCCTAAGTGGCTGCTTCTCCTAATGGCCATTTATCGCCCACTTGGTAACTTGATTCGGGTCATGAATAGTGATGATTGCTCAACACAGATCAGATTACAGTAACAGTGCTACTTATCTTGGCACTAATGTAACTACAGGATCAGCAGAGGAGGACAGCCTGGTCTGTTCCCCACATTTAGGAGCTCCAAGACCTTGACCTTAGAGTGGGTGTTCACTGTCAGACTCACCCATTACACAAGCATGGGTTTGGTTAGAGCTGCATTCAGACTATTATAAACCCTTCTCCATAACCACTCACGGTTGGCTTGGTTTGGCCGGAGAAGAAAGGAATATTATGGGTTAGCCAGCCTCTGCTGCCTTTTTATATGTGGTTTATGTTCCCTAAACGATATGGGTGCTTAAGCCAAGAGATAGTCTTCACAAAGTATAAGTGCATTCAAAACGCTTTTAAACCAGTACAGCCATTTTGCAGATGAATAGTATTATTAGTAGTACACCTTTTTCAAGTCTTTTTTCATGTTTTTTTTATTTTTTATTATACAGGTAGTTTTTTGGTAAATGTTTTAATGCAAGACAATGTAAATTGGCAATGCTAATAAATTATGGTTTCATCATTAAAAGATATTAAAATACTTAATGCATTGTTTAATGAAAGCTTTATTTAAACATTTAACATTAGCTAGCAAGCAACACCTTTTACGGTGCCTAGAACGAGCTTGTTCATTTAAATTGCGTAAAAGCCCTTTGTCCTAAAATGAAATTTAAAGCACTCAAGTTATGAAGGGGAAACCAACATAAACCTTTATTTGAGCACTAGCACATCAATCAATTCTCATTATCGATTGTTTTCTCAAATGGGTCTAGCAAAAACCCAAAATTAAACTAAGAATGACTAAGACAACCAGCAAATATTCACATTTGAGAAGCTGGAATGTGGCATTTTTTCTTCTAATTTTGATAACGACTTAAGCGATTATCAAAATTGTGGCCATTTATTTTCTGTCTATCAATTAAGTGACTTTAGTATAAATTGTATGACAGAAGGCTAAACTATTCATTCAGTGAACACTCGTTTTCCCTAGAAAGAATTTTTTGGGTTAATCCAGCATTTGAGACCAATGAAAGTATTGTAAAGCACATGAGCAGACGCTTTTTTACCTTTTTGTAGCTGACTGCACATTAGGGGTGTGAATCTCTATGCACCTCACTATTTGATTACAATTCAGAGGGCTACGATGCAATTATAAAACGATTATAGATGCATCTTGATCAGTTTCTGAAATTAAACTTTTCACTCATCTATTTCCAGGGGAAACGGGCAGGGACCCCACAATTTATTATTGAGTATAGTATTAATGTTTGTGGATGTGTTGTACGGCTTCTGCCTCACGTTGTGCCTTTGAGTAAGGTGAAAGAGTTTGAAGTAGTAGTAGTAGAAGAAGAACCACCTCCTGTTGTTTTACATTGCAGTAGTTGGCACAAAGCTAGCAGAGAATACAGTATATGCTGGCGCACTCTGGCTGCAACACATGACTATTTTGGTACAAACGCTTACCCGCCAGTGTGACGGATAGCCTTCCGAGATTTACTCGCCAAACGGAAATCCGGTCGAATTGTATCCATCTTTGGTTGCTCACCAGCCCAAGTAGCCTAGCTTAGAACGTAATCACAAAGCACATGTTTTAAGGTCCGTTACGTTTCACCATCCAATTGGTTCAGCCGTAAGAAACATACGACATACAGCCCTGTCTCACAAAATTGTTACAGGCGATCATAACTTCGCAAACTGAGTTTTAAATTTCTGATTGAGTTTTCTGCATTGAGACATAATCGTTCAAAAGAGAATTGCAATGCATCTAATACATTTTTTTCACCCACACCTCTACTGCACATCTCCTTGGACAAAAGGAGATGTGCGCGCACACACGCACACACACACACTATCACACCTCATAGTTGCCAGTCCATAAACATTTTATGAGCTTCAAGGGGAAGTTGGCATGTTTATTCAATGCTGAAGAAGCAGTTTGTTGTCTTATTGAGTGAACTTCCACTCTGAAATTTTGTTTCCTCTTTGTCTGTATCAGAAAACTGTTTGTGCAGCTGCTTCCTAGTTCATGTGTGGTCTGACAGCTGCTGAAGATCTGATGTGGACTGTCAGCATAATTCTAACATGGGTCTTAAATGATTTGGAGGGCGGGTCACTTCACACAAGTTGTTCTTTTCTCCTTTACGGCTCCCTCTCTGTGGTGCAGTCCTGTGACCAGGCAGCTTCATACTGATATAACATGAAGAGAAGGACGTCGCCTTGAGCAGCTCACCCAGCCTTCCTCTGATAAAAGAAATCAAAACCACAGCCTCAGTGTTTCATTCTCCAGGAACATTTTACAATATTGAGGCCTGAATGAGTGTACATTTGAGTACGCTGAAGGAGATGATCTTTTATGAATGACTTTACTGGCAGTAGTTGGCAGGATTGTAAATGAGTTCTGTCAAACAGTCGAGAGACCAGTTTTATCTCTTGAACATGTATTTGACACCAGGAAAGTGTTTTGATTTTTCTTTTCTTAAATTTTGTGTAGTGATTAAAGAGTCTATAGTGGTTTTAGGTCAAATTGCAAAAAAGCACCTGCATCTCTTGACCTAACTAGGTCACTTGGGTAAAGCTGTAAAACCGCTGTCAGAAAAGCTTCAAAAAACTTAAAACCTTGGTTGAAATGTCACAAATCAAAACAAAGCTACCAGCAAGCTGCTTCACAATAACAGTCTCTTCTCTTGAAGACTTTACTGTGAAGCAGCTGAAGAAAGTGTTGCGTTTGCAGTGTACGTGTACTTAAAAGGACTCTGGAAAGTCTGGGTTTAAGATTTTTAACCACATGGATAAAAAAATATTTTGGTTGTTGCCATATTAAAAAGAACCCATTTTACCAAGGTGCTAGCCTGGGAACCAGATAAATCTGTGAGCTCATGTTTTATTTGCTCTGGCAGATGCGTCTGCTCCCCCTCCCATTCAGACAGATTTGCAGCCGACCTGGACCGGGTCGGGCCAATCACAAACGGTTATCTAATATGGGGCGGGTTTGATACGATGACTGTCCAGAGGAATGGCGTTGAAGTATATTTGTGAACAACCAAGATGGCTGCCGTTGATGTGAAACGTTCTGAATCCTCTATCACGTCAGTATTAAATGAGATGAACGGTATATTTTCTCTAAAAGAAGAACAAACAACTGCACTTAATGCTTTTGTTGATGAGATGTGTTTGCCGTACTTCCGACAGGATTAGCTCAGCGCTATGTCACACGTTTCGTTGCTCTGATTGGTTGTAGGTCTATCCAGTTGCGTCCAGAGGCACTTTGGTCTACGCCTGTTGTTAACAGCCTTGGAATCGAAAATTAACTGAGGTTCCAGACTAATTTCGCATTTGTGAATTGGTGTGGCGATGTCAGGCTACCAAGTTTCAACTGTTCAATCCAAGCAAAGATGGCATCCAGAAATAACATATATACTTGTTTTACATATTAATATACATTCCATAAGGGCACTTTCTTTTTCCTTCCCGCAAGGAGGAATAGCAAAAGCATGTGCTCATTATTACACACACCCATAATGAGGATATGGTTTGGCTGACGGAGCATCTCTTAGCCTGCCTTAAAGTACAGCACATGGGCTTGTTGGTGAGCAGAAGTGTCACTGGTGTCCTGTCTCTCATCTGCAGAGCTTCCAGAGAACTGGTCGGACACAAGGGAGACTCTTCTGGAGGGCATGGCGTTCCAGCTCAAGTACCTGGGGGTCACGATGGTTGAGCAGCCCAAAGGAGAGGAGCTGTCTGCGGCTGCTGTCAAGAGGATAGTGGCCACGGTGAGAGGCAACACGCACCTACACACTTGCAGCAGGCAGGACACACACATTTAACCGGAATGGCCTAACACATGGCACCCAAATCCCCTTGTCACCTCCTATTCAGAAAACTATTTCCAGAAAATGAGTTTCTCTCTAGCACATAGAATATCTTTCCCACATCATCACCCCCGCCACTTGGAAATCATCCAGAAGTTTTCTCCTGTTTATGAGCTGACTGACACCTTGGTGAAAAGTGACTGGTTTGCTGCCTACTTTCCCCCCGAAGGCCCAGGCTGACATTTAGAGGAGAATGCAATTAATTTGGACACTGTTGCTGAGTATATGGCTCAGCCAACTTTATCATGGTAGAAAAAGCTTAATGTTATTGGATCTGGCCGCTTGGTGGATAATGAAGTTAGTGGCGGCAGAATGGTGGGACTCGGGACACTGTGATGTATGGAGAGAAAGACAGAGGCTCTGATTGGGCCTAATCTGTTGGCTGCCCTTGTGTTTTGAAAAGGATGTTAGACTGCTGAATGGGATATTTTTTAACTCGTATTGTGTAATATGTAGACTTGGTGTATGATTCAGATTCGGACAACTTTATTGATCCCAAGAAGGGCAATTCATTAGCAGCTTACCCCGTCCATATACACAACTCCAAAACTGACTGGACAAGTGGTTATATGTCAAGGGTCACAGAAGAAAACAGCGAGCAGCAGCAGGTAGAACATTTTGTTATACTTAATATAAATAACTGAGGTTTTTAAGAAAGGAAAAAAAAAAAGTACACTTAAAATGACTACTTTCTGTTTAGTAGCCTGATAGCAGAAGGAATGAAAGACTTGGAGTAATGGTTTCTTCTCCTAAGGGGCACATTATAACGCCGACCTGAGGGCATTACAGTGAATTCACTGGATAGAACGTGGTCAGATTGGCTAATGATTCCTTTTGCTTTCTCGGCCACCTGTCTCTCCCAAAGGGAGCCCAGGTCTCTTTGCTGGACTCCAATTATCTTGGAGCAGACCTTCACAATACCGTTTAGGCTTTTCTTGTCCTTCACAGGCAACCCATTAAACCAGCAAATAAAAGAGAAAGTTAAAAGACTTTCAATGAATGATTGATAAAAATTACATAAAATAGTATCACAGACCCGAAAAGAGTTAAGTTTCCGCATTAAGTGAATTCTTTGTTGTCCACGCTTGACCACTGACTCTGTGTTTACATCAAACTTGAGTTGAGAGTCAAACACAGTTCCTAGATATTTATGTGTTGACAATTTGAACGTCCTCGCCATGTATAGTGCTAGCTTTTGGTTTGTTACTATTTTGCCTGAAATCAATAATTAATTCCTTAGTTTTTATTACGTTAAGGTCGAGGAAGTTATCATCGCACCATTTGAGAAAGGCAGGCAGGGCACAACCGTGATCTGACTCTGAGTCCTGAAGAAGAGACAATAGAGCGATGTCATCAGAGAATTTCACAAAATAGCTTCTCTCTTGAGAAGTCCTGCAGCTGTCTGTGTACGTAATAAAAAGCAGGGGGGACAGAACACAACCCTGGGGTGAGCCCGTACTGGAGACCATAGTGTTGGACATGTGTCCATTCACAAAAACCTGCTGGAGTCTGTTAGAAAATCTAAAAGCAACATCAAAAGCTGATCAGGTCATTTAAAATAGGAAACAAGTCGCTCAATCAAAATATGCATCTCGTTAAAAGCCGAGGAGAAATCAGCGAATAAGAGTCTCGCATGAGAATTGGGTTTCTCGAGGTGTTTATACACACTATTTAAAATAAAGTGTTTTGCATTCTCCACATCTTTACCAGCTTGATAAGCAAAGGGTCTTTTAAAATCTGCTCAAAAAGTTTCATGACAAGGGATGTAAGCGCAATGGGTCTAAACTCATTTAGTTCCTTGGGTTTTTTTGATTTTGGGATGGGTATTATAGTGGATGTTTTCCAGATTGTAGGTATTGTAAGTTCGGCACACATCTGCAAGAGTTTAGTGAGCACCTCACTCGGCTGGTCAGCGCAGTAGTGCAAAGTGCGCCCACAGATGGCATCAGGACCAGAAGTCTTTCTTATGTTCACCCTCTTAAATAGGACTGTGACACATTCCTGAGATATCACAATATCATTTTGAGGTACAAGAGACCTTCTAAGCATGGAAACATTTTCAGAGAACTCAGACCTTTCAAAGCAGGAGTTGAAAGTCTTCGGTAAATCAGCAGGGATGACTGGGTCAACACAGAATGTAATATATGTTGAGACAGTGCCGGATAGTTCATTAATGTCATCACAAGCATCATAAAAACATTGCCAATCGGTACAGTCAAAACATGCTTGAGGAGAGGAGATACTGTCCTCTGACCAGCACGTCACTGTTTTTTCTGCAGGCTTGAGGCGCCTGAAGGAGGGTTTGTACATAGGCATAAGATACACACTGTTATGGTAGGATGCACTGAAGGAAGGCATGGGCAAAGATTTGTAAGAGTTCTTTTGTGTACTGTTACAAGTCACATACTGTTCATACGTCCTCAGCGTCTTGTTTAATTGACAATGATTAAAATCCCTGAGGATAAATTTAGGGGCATCCGGGCAGATTGAGTCGAGCCTATGTGTTACGTTTGCAATCAGCTGTACAGCTGCAGATGCATTGGCTCGCGGATGTATGTAAATAATTGTAAAAACAGTTGTTGGAATTCGCGAGGTAAACGGTAAGAGCACAGTGATATTGTCAGCAGCTCGATGTCTGGGGTACATATCCTCTCCTGGACCACGACAGTGTTACAGTACCTTTGGTTGACGTAGAAGCATACGCCCCCACCACGTTGTTTGTTGGTAATCGTCGGTGACCGGTCCAGTCGACATGTCTTTTCATCAGATCTGCAAAGCTCTGTAGGAATGCTCGCTGGCACAACGCTGTTTGATGAAGACTGTAGTGATAGGAGAAGCTCACGACTAAGGGTGATTCTCCTGGGGATAACGCCATGATATCTGCCCACGTTGTGTCCATTCTCCTGGCAGGTGTAAAAGCCCAGAGATATCCCTTTGACATATAACTTCACACACACAAGATTTCGCACGTAGGAAAAACAGTTTAACAGGACGTGTACACCACTTGAGTCGCACACTGTGGAGCCCCTCCCACACTGCTGGGTATGGTAATATTTTGTCTGGCCATAGTCAGAAAAGCCATTTACTTATAATAATGCCATTTACTCTGGATTGGATGTCTCTTAGGTTCTCACCTAACAACATGCTTGCTGTAGTTAAACTTGTTTTCTTAAGAATCTTAAGTTAAATGTAATTGTTAATTGGCTTATGGCATATGCACATTTTCCTCCTGTTAATCAAGCCAACAGCTCTACAGTGTTTGGTTCAAAGGTCCGTCATATCTCCAAGGATTTAACTTATCTTTTGATTGGCATCTTTTGACCTCCAGTCAAAACTTGATTTGTTTTAGTATATCAGTATCCCTGGCATCAGTGGATTTTGATTGCCTGGCCTGATTGGGAAATTAGCAGCCCAAGTCGTAATTTACATAAATGCAAGGTCGACACTTAGCAAGATTTGATTTTTCCTTATTTTTTAATCTCTCTCTCACTCACACATCCTCTTTTCTCTTTGTGGCCTCCACCCTTTCTTTCTCCTTTTTCGCTTTCTTGCAGGCCAAAGCCAGTGGAAAAAAACTCCAGAAAGTCACGTTAACCGTCTCCCCGCGAGGAATCATCCTTTACGACAGTGCCTCCAACCAACTGATAGAAAATATCTCCATATACAGGTCAGTCCTCCTCTTTCCACTCTTCCTAACATATTCTGTGTCCCTGACTCAGTCGGGCGGCTCCAGTTATGAAGTACTTTCACCCCAAGCTTGTCCTTATCACCTACAATAAAACAAAAGTTGTTATTTTGCCTTTGCTCTCATCCATCACTGGGTGGATGTGAGTGTAAGGAGGTGTGGTACTTCAAGGCAGTGTAAAGAGTTTCTGTGTGTGTGTGTGTGTGTGTGTGTGTGTGTGTGTGTGTGAGTACTCCGTCTATCAGCAGTATGTCTCATCAATCTCAACTCTCTTGGGAGCATTACAGCAGCTGTATGTCTGAGCTTGACACACACACACCTACGCGCACACACACACGCGTGCATCCTCTCCAGTAAATGCCTACAGATCTCACTTGCCTGCCACAGCCTGCACACTTGAAGCTGCCTAACCTCCATTGGCCTCAAGCTTATGAGCCAAGCTCGAATCACTTTTCTAAAATTCCACATTTATGAGTCTACATATCAAGGAGAAATGGGACTTTCCATCATTTTCCCAAGCACGAACAGGCCTATGTTGAATCATTTCTTCTAAAAGCTGGCAGATTGAGGACAAAATCTCAACAGTTTTCTGAAGTTATCCTACAACAGTTTGGTTGACAAGTTGTCTACGCTGACTGATCATGTGTCTGGCTGGTTCTTCAGTTTCATTCGTCCCACCTGCTCAATTTTGCATCACTTGTCATTGAACAACTGCTTCCTGGCTGTGCAGCTTAGAGTAATCAGGATGGAGTACATTTCCCAGGTATACAGCATTTATCTATGTTAAAAATCTGGTCTCACCATCACTTGGCTGCTGTTTTTTTTTTTTTTTAAATTCAGATTTAACCAGAGGAACATGTTAAGACACAACACAGGGGGTAGGCAAAATGACAGACGTCTTACACTTTGATAAAATTTGAATTGATAAGGTGTGTATGTTGCATCCAGACACACTGAGATCAAACTGAACAGACATGGTCGACATCAGTTATAGTATTTTCTGTGCAATTGTAATTCACTGACTTAATTAACTTAAGATTAAGCATTAATCATTGATCTGATGATTATTGTTTTGATTCATCGTTTGGTCTATAAAATGTCAGAAAATATGGAAGAATTGTTCCAATTTCTTGTTTTGTCAATATTCCAGTAGCTGGAGCTAATCTTCACAGCTTCTTTTAGAAGCAGAAACCAGAAATTGTTGGCATTTTTGCTGAATTAGCCATTATCAGTTCCTGTTTGCAATGTAGCCATGGATGTACAGACAACTATCACTGAATTACTTTAATTCAGAAGAAAACTGGGAAGAATTTTTATGATTTCTAGGCAGATGAATGTTTATTTGTGACACACATCAGAGATAATAATATCCTTGAGAATTGTGAGACACACTGAATCTTAAAATATGTGTATAATGATTGTGTGTTCAGATTTGTTGAGCTAGGACTCTGAAAAGAAGTAGCTGAAGTACCTTAATCGCATCAATGAGCTGTGTGTCACAGCCGCTGCCGCTGCTTACCGCATTGGTAAACGGGCCAAATGAGCGGGCCAAACTTCCTGTTGTTTTCAGAACAGCGTCGTGCACCTGTTCCACCGATGGTGTCTTCATCACAAATATCATAGATACATTTATCGTACAGCAGCTTTTCTTTTGGTGTGTGTGAAAAAATGCCCAATGCATCGCCACTAAAATGCTGCACTGATGATGGATTCTCTCATTTTGAAGAATATGAGGCAGCTACTATAGCAATTAAAAGGCTGACTGCGTGAGGTGAGTCCAGCTGTGACCTCAGGATGGCGTGAAGACATAAAGCAGCTGGTAGTATCTCGCACCCCATTGGAGCTCTCCTCCCCAGACATCTGCTAAGAAGATGGACGACCAATAAAAGAAATGGATTTGCCTAGACACCCAATTTCCTGACGCCCTCCCTCCCAAACATTTGCCCGTAAATCTCAGTTGTGTTGTGCAGACTGCAGCTGTGATCCTTAAACCTCTCCAAACTTTTCCTGCCTCGCTTTTATTTATTTGTTTATTTATTTATCATCACACCTTCTATTCCTTCTCATTAGCTAACTGAGTGTGTGACTGTTAGAGCACAGTGCTGCTGCTCGAAGGGGAAAGGAAGGACAGATGGCAGACATTCATTATTGCCTTCCTCCATCGTTTTGGGTCTCCCTCCCCAACTGGCCAGTGTACCCATCACTTTGGTATTAGGGTAATGACATGATGATCAAATAGTGAAGAAAAGGTATTTGTGGAGCATTACAGCTTAATCTAAAGCCCTACTCTGCACCTGAGACTGACGAGCAAGACTGATGCCTCTCTCTCAGGCGACAGAAAAATCTCAGTGCAATCGATGACCTTCTACACCACAACAAGACAGGAACAATCGCCTCTGTCTGAGTCTTTTCATGCACCTTACAGGGGCCAGGCCCCATCTAAAAGCTATAATTTAAAACTCTGTGTGTGTCAGGCTGTTAAACGGGCAGACACAGCGGGAGTGTGATGCAGTAACTTGTTGGAAAAGCAGAAAGGAAAGGCAGCCCTTTGGTGAGACAGCACAGATGTCCACTGCACACGTGTTCAGTTCAAATTCATGACATTGTTCAGCTCGGTACCTGCACACAGCTGGGGTGTGTAGCTGGCTTCAAGAATGCCAGGGATTTTTTTTTTTTTTCTATAACACTTAAGAGAAATGCTGGATTGAACAGTTTGAATCAGATGACTGGACTAGCTTAAGGGCTTAGTGCAGATGAAGTCGCCTGATGGGCCCCACTTCATCTATGATGACTCTGTAAAGTCTTAGAGTTTTTATTAAAGAGTGTGCATCTGTGTGTGTGTTCTTTTGTTTCCACGCCCCCGCAATAGAATATCATATTGCACGGCGGACAAGATACATGACAAAGTGTTTGCCTACATCGTCCAGAGCCAACACAATGAGACCCTGGAGTGTCATGCCTTCCTCTGCCCTAAGAGAAAAATGGTAAGTAAATGAGTTTGTGCAATGTGCTTATGTTGAGTGGACACAAAGAGTTTGAAACCAACTGGATCTTAATGTTAGATTATTATTGGTGTTTACTGCTCTTTCCATTTCTCATTTCTAATTATAGGCAACGCGCTTATTTGCTTCCTTGCTGAGAGTAAGGTGAAAAGATCAATACCCCTCTTATATCTCATCATATTTCTCTTATCCTGTTAAATATGAAGCTACAACCAGTAGCAGGTTAGCTTGGCATAAAGGTTGGATAAAGGGGAAAGGTAGCCTGACCCGAAGGTAACAAAATCTGCGTAAAAGCTCACTGGCCACGTTGTATCTCGAAATGTAAACATGTTGTGTTGTTTATTGGGGGTTATGTGCTGGACTATTCCTAGGCTGGTTGCCTGGATACCTCACAGTGATGACGAGACTTCAGAACATTACTGCGCCTGGCCAAGAAATATTCCCACATATATCCCCTCATAAAACCACAGCCTGTTGTTTTTACATTTTGGTTTTTGTACGGATTAAACAAACAAGATATAACATGTCGGTTAGTGAGCTTTAGAGCTATTGGTAGGTGGACTTTTTTTCACCTTTTGGAAAGAGCCAGGCTAGTCTTTCCTTCTTTTTCCAGTCTTTACGCTATGCTAAGCTGCTGGCTGTAGCTTCATATTTACTGTATAGACATGAAAGTAATGATATTTTTACTAATTCTCAGCAAGAAAGCAAATTCCCCAAAATCTGGCCAATGCCACTTTTTACAAATAAATAAATAAAATAAATGTAGAGTGAAATAAGGCTACAGGCTGTAGCTACAAATGTAGCTACAGATTCTTTATGGTGCAGAATTCTGCATTCAAGTATTCCATTCGGCTTTTGCTCCTGGCAATCTGTGGAAAGCACTTCATGCAGATACAGTATGTTGTAAAGAGACCCGAGAACAACGGCGCTGCCACTTTTAGCCACACTTTATTTGTATGTATAAAAATATTCAAGTATGAAGTCAGGAGAGAGACGAGGAGTGAGAACATGAAGGGCGGGCAGGCCGTCATCCCTCTCTGGCATTCTCTCCATCCCTGGAGGTTTTCAGAACGAGTGAGCCGCTCCCTCCTCTTCCTTCCCCTCACTAATTTAGTTCTGGCCAAAAGGCCACATATCCTCCCGGTTACATAAACAACTTGTCATAGAGCTCACGGGTTTCTCTTCCTCCTCTTCAAGTGTCTGTGAAGGAGCTTCTTGTGTCAATTCCTGTTTTTTATCATGTTCGTAGCTTCGTGACTTCCTCCAGTTTCCCTCCCATGGTATTATTCGTCTTCCTTTTTATTCTCTCTGTCTCACTCTTGTCTGTCTCTGTGTCACCCTCCAACAGGCCCAGGCGGTAACCCTAACAGTGGCTCAGGCTTTCCGAGTGGCGTTTGAATTCTGGCAGGCTGCCAAGGAAGGTACGCATGGTCGCCCCCCACCCCGACGACCATGGGAGTGTGACGGATGAGTGAAAACGCTCCCCTCTTCTTCCCTCTCCTCCCCTGCTGTTGTTATTCCCCCCCACTTACAGCACACACCCTTTACATTCCTTCTTAGAGGCCAAGCAGTGATCAGTGTGTCCCACGCAACCTGGAAACAGTTCTTCCTGATCTCGGCCTTGACACCCTCTAGAGGGGTCATGTGAAGTACGGGAAAACTGTTTGGCTATTCCTGTCAGTCTCACACACACACACACACACCCACTCACATACAGTAGAGGAATGTCCCCAGTCCCTCCCGCCCACGTTGGTTAAATCATTGCCCAGAGAGACCTGTTTTAGTTTAGTGATGCCTCTTTATTACAGGCATGGTTAAAGACTCATCTAGGTATGGACATGGGGAGGGTTGGAGAGGAATTAAGGTTAGCCTTGGGCACAGGTGGGCTGACTGGAGTAAATCTTGTCTGTTTTCTTCACAGTGAGAGTAGGACTCAGATGTGTGGGAGCTGGGATTTTCCCCGGATATATTTGATCATTACTGCAAAAATGTTTTTCTCCTCATTATGTATTTATATTTTTATGTTTTATGTCAAAGTTGTAAAAGCGCTAAATTTGTGAGCACCTTTTTTTTTTTAAATGGTAGACTACACCGAGGAGATAATCAGACGGTGCGTGCTCAGGCACCACTGTGGACACAGCAGGCAGTCAAAGTGCTGTGTAAGGACAGTGTCGCGCACATTCTTTTGTACAGCTCAGCAGAACATGCATGTAATTTACTGCGTGTGTGACTCCAGAGTAAATGAGCAGTTCTTGCCACATAATATTGGTTTCTGCAGCACCACCTCCCCCTCCTCTTCCCCCTGTGTTCTTCATCTTTACATGTGTGTTGCCCTGTAGGTGCTCTTTGAATTTTGTGATTATCCATTGTTGCTGTCTGTCTTGTTTTGCACCTGGCACCTCCAACCCCCTCGCTTCCCCTTCCCTGTCGAGTTATTTTCTTTTCCCTCTCCTTCCCCCATCGCAGCGCTCGCTTCTGTGTATTATAAGGAGGGAGACGGGTGAAGAAGAGGAGAGCGAAGGAGGGGGCTTGGGGGGGATGAGGAGAGAGGGCAAGAGAGCATGAAAGGCGGGTCGCAGAGGGGTGTTGGGGTGGGGGAGCACGTAAGAGAGAAAGGAAAATGATTGTCCTTCAGAGACACACGCTTGCACTGTATGAACATTCTGGCAGCCTCTTTTATTCACTCCACATTTCTACCCCTTCTTCTGCTGTGGTGTTTAGGAATGTTTTAATGTGGGCACATTACCATTTTTGGGGGAGGGATTTTTTTTTCTCCCCAAGATCAAGGCCATGGGCTTCTCGCCTCACGCCTCTTCTTTTAGTTTATGTTTTTTAAGTTGAATATTCAAATCTGCAGCCTCGCTCGCTCTTGCTCTTTCCTTCTCTCACCGTTCTTCACCTCTCCTCGTCTTCATTTTTCTAGGCGGGCCTAGTAACCTGTTTAATTTGCCGAGCTGCTTCTCTTCTAGTTCACTACGGTGTCACTGATGAAGGAGAACTGATGCCTAGCTGGTAGGGGGGTTGTGGAGGGGAAAAGAAGAATGTTTAGGTCTTTTTTTTTTTTTTTTTTTTTTTTTTTTTTTTAAAAAGAGGTAGTGGTGTTCTCTGGTGGCAGAGAAGAAGAAAGAGAGACAAAATCCTTCAGTGTCTGTTACAAGACCCCAGAGGATCAGGGTGGGAACAGGGGGTATCTGCTGTGTCTATCTAGTTTGCTGCTTCTGTGTCTTACAAACTCTCCTCCACCACCCACAGTGGTTCTCCACAACCCACCACACTTTCCTGACCCACATTCCTCTGTATATTACAGCTCCCATTTCTGTTCATAGAATATTCACTGTAAATACTACAGATAGCTTTGAACTGGCAGATCTTTAAGTTGCTTCCATGTTTAGCAGGAGTCTGATACTCAAGTCAGACTTCGCACTGGAAAGGCCACGAGGGAAACACTGCCATCACTAGGCTACCTGGGCTCATGGGAAATAAGATGTTTTGTTTTTTTGTTTTTTAGACCAAGGATGATGATGGTGAAATAAAAAGCACCTCCTCGCTGTAAGCAGTTCTCTTTAGCATAGACCGGAATGGACATGATACCCTGAGTTACAGTGGGCAGTGAGCCTTGGCCCCTCTGAGACCTATCACACTTGCTCAGAAGGTCTTGTGTTTTCCTGTGTGACTTTCTTGTGCTATTTTAGTTAAAGCAGAGATGAATGTTGATGTAATCTGGTGCTTCTGCGCCTCATGGTGCGCATGATGAGGCTCCTCAGTGAGAGCGGACTAAAATGTATATGAACACACTCATGTCCACAATCATGAAGAACAACAGGTAACAGGTGCGATTATTTTGAGCATCTCTGTAGCACCACAATGCTTTATTTATAAAGATATATTGTGACACAATTTACCTTTATCAAAAAATTGCAGCTCCTGTGATTTGGATATTGCACTTGGCCATATTGCAATTTCAATAATATTTTGATTTATTGTTCAGCCCTAATTTGTCTTGTCTCAGCCTTGCCTAGGAGTAGTCCTGTTCCTGTCAGTGTAGGAGGCGTCAAGTCCCACTCTGATATAGTGTCTTTAGTCCTAGTTTAATTTTCTGCACATTTCCGAGGAGTGATTCTGAAATGCTTGATAGATATGGGCCCTGAAACGACTCTACTCTCAACTGAATTGAAGAGAACAGTGTTGTGCAGGAAATACGGTGAAAGCTCAGTTGCACTTGGTGACCTGCGATGTGTGGGGAAAACCTTCCTCTTAGCAGGAGAGAATGTTTGGAGCGAGCAGAGCTTATTATCCATCTGACCCAGATGCCATGCCTACTCTGTTTAAATGCTGCCGTTACTGAACTGTCTGCTGCATGAAGGAGGGCACGTGTTGCGTTTGAAGCCCAGGCCCTCTAGGTTCAGCTGGCAGATGGCTTGAGTAATGGCCTCAAACTTATCCGCCAATGTACTGCTGCTTATTTGTTTACACACATTATATGCTTGGTTAGTGAAACATTTAATACTCACATTTTCAGCAGCCAGAAAAGTAAACAGTCCCTTTTACGATTCACCCTGTGGTTATAGGTTCCTGAATCATTTGTCTTTACACATTGCTCTTTTTCTTTTTCCTTTTGTCTTCCTCTACCCCCTGTCGTTCCCCGCACAGAGAAAGAGAAGCGAGTGAAGTCCGGTTCAGACGGAGAAGGAGCCAGCAACTCCCAGTCGGACAGCTCGGCCAGCCTTGGCAGCCTGAAGGGAGGAGGTGAGTCATGTCACCCATCATCACGTCTTTCTCTCTCTGTGTCACAGCAGTCGTAGCCTCGGGGGAAGGAAGAGTATTCAGCCACTTGTCAAAGGTTTGCTTATATTGAGGCTGCGGGTCAGCTGACAACAACCTGAATTTTATACATTGTTCTCCCTCACTAGCATCGTTACAGTGAACAGAAAATGACATTTTTAGGTGATTGTGTATAATGGTGATGGCAATGATGAGGCTTGCTTTAATTTGAAAACATTACGCCCCCTTGCCGCGTTGTTGATCCATTAAAAACAAATCTTGGTTCACCAATCCCCATGACATTTTTATCACAATGGAGAGCTGTTCATGGACAAACAGTAATTGTGCTCCCAGAGTCAGACAGAATACCACTGTTTGTGTTAAAAGCCTGAAAGAGGCCTGCATTTTCTGTGAGCCCATTGTTCAATCAGATTTACTGAGATTGCACGACTTGAAACGCGGGGTCATGCTTTCTAAACATGCTGTTGACATCCAGTGAGCCAAACAACCTTAAGGCAATATTAGCTCCATGTACTGTCCACAGCCTAAGATACAAAGAGATGAGGAGCATCCTGTTGCCAGTGGCACAATGGCTGTACACCTATTCCTTTGTTAGTCTTTGTTTTGTGTGTGCCTCTTTCCTGTCACACTTTGTATGCCAGTGGCCGCTGTTCCATGATCCTTTTGCTACTGGAGGTTTCAGTTTGAGACAGTTTTTTTTTTTTGTTTTTTTTCAGACAACTCCATCTGAAAACATCAGCTTTGTACTGAGCCCCCCCACCCACCTCTCTGCCCAGTCAGGCAGCCTCCAGCCAAAGAGGGATCTCTCTAAATCTGTTCTGACACTTTATTTGGGGCTGTGGCCCTGAATGTGTAGCGTTTTATGGCTGACACAGGTTTTAAGGATGATCCCCCAGTGAGAAGACTGAACAAAGTAGGACTTGGAAGCAGATTCTGGCAGCGGAGAGGCTTGGTGTGCGTTTTTGGACCAACATTATCCCACTGACCATTCGGCGGGTCATTTAGCTGCCAGCGGATTGTATTTCTGTAAAGCAAATTGGCATAATTGTACAGCAGAGTAATACACAGCAGAAGCTTCTGAGTGCCTTTTTGAAGCGGGCTGAGCATTTCTCTCCTGCCAGAGGTTTTCACCGCCGGCTCCAAAGCAGTGATTAGGGACAGCAGAGCTTCAGAGCTATGAGAAGGTTACGTTTATGCACCCTTCACTTTGGCTGATCAAATGGCATGCCACTGAGTCAGAGGGACTCTCAGGATCAGTGGTGGTGTCAGAGGTGAGTCAGCTCTATTCATGAGACACGATATCTTCAACTCTCCCCCGGCGCCAGGCCTCTTAGAGTAGCTACAAAGTATAACTGCCACTTCTTTCTGTGTTGCCCTCTGATTGTTAGGAGATTTTGCCTGTTTGAGACTGATCATCCTTTACTCCGTCTCCACGTCTTCACAGGGTTAAATGTGGGGCTGCAACCAACGATTATTCTCTATCGATTCATCTGCCGATTATTTTCTCAATTGATCGATTCATCTATAAAATGTCAGAAGTGAAAAATGCTCCTCCTCTTTCCCAGAACCCAAAGTGACGTCTTCACATTGTTTGTTTTGTCCAACCAGCTCGTCCAAAATCCAAAGACATTTCATTTTCTACTGTCATAACTGACAAAGAAAACCACCAAATGTTCAGCATTGTTGCTTGAAAAATAACAGAAAAAATGAACCAGTTATCAAAATAGTATTTTAGATTATAATTTATGAATGTATTTTATAGTAATTTTATCAACTAATCGTTGCAGCTCTCATTAAATGTGCCAGCTGGGTGTTTGCTCCCAGAGGCCCACTTCCACCTTAACAAACACCTAAGCTGTTGTCTTAGGAGGCATTACCATCAGACGAGCCTTGATTTCCCCCCGCCTCCTCCCATGAATGACAGTCCCAGTCCTGCAATATTGCCTTCTTCATAATAGCAGAATATACTGAATGTCTTTTTGTAAAGGCCTTTGAGCCAGTGTTGACAGACAGGCCAGGTTGAAGGGAATTTCTGTTGCATGCTGACTCAGTTGTGAGCCGCTCTTCTGAGGAACATAGAAAAATAGGGAGAAGCTCATATTAAGTTTCAGCATAGAAGGGCGTGCCGTTAAGTTGTGCTTGCGTTAGAAGAACCGTTGCGTTTTCCCTGTTCTCTATGGACAACATTACCCTAAAGACCAGAGCGATATTAGCATTGCCACACATTATTGACACGCATTAATCACCAGGCAAGGCCATCACAAGCCAATCCCATTACAGATCAGTGGTGTCGGCGTGCAAGTCGGGGTTACGCCGTGCTCACTTATCACAGAGTGACAGTCCACAGATGGCTGCGTCGTGATGTATCGGTGAGATACATCAGAAGCTTAATAAGGAAAAGTCGACCTTAACGAACAGTGTGGTGTCTCTGTGCATGCGAGCGGCTGTTTGCTGTTGCATGAGAGTATGATAATCACAGCATCCGATCAGATGGTTACTTGGATCAAATTTATCTTCATTATTACACTGTTGTCTCTGGGCTAGGGTTTTAATCTAACGGTGAATGTGGAAGGTTGCATGTGAATTTGAATGCATTTATATGTAAATGTTCTCTGTGTGTGTTTGTTTTGTGTTACAGAGGTAGCCACAGGAAAACTTCTGGATTTGACAGAGGGAGCCAACGCAGCGCTGGTCCACTCAGGAACAAGGCAGACTGAATCGGACCCCTTTATGGTGCATAATCACGCAACAGTAAACAACAATACTGTATGGGTAAGACAAGAGTTGGGCTGGCCAGTTAAGTTTCAGCTGTTTAGGCTCAATAAGATGGGAAGAGAAGAATGCCATGCAGGAAAAACACTGATTAATTAGCCAAAGCGCCCAGTGATGTACTGTACCTGTTGTATTCAAAGGAGTGGACTCAGTAGTTATACAGCTGCTACGCAGAGTTAGACAATAGCCCATTGAACAGAACTGGGCTTATCAAATGGCCACATAGCTTGAGAGGGTGTTGGCTGCAAGCTTAGATTAACCTTCCCATTTGAGGCTAGAGAAAAGAGGCAAGAGGTGACTGTGTGCATGTGTGAGCAAGTGTATTGACATGAGTAAGCACTGTTTACTTATCTCTTCGGACATGAACTTTATCTTTAACCAGTGTGTGTGTATGTTCTGTCTGGCAGGAGTTGGAGGACGGTCTGGATGAGGCTTTCTCAAGGTGAGAACCAGCGCGGATTTGGGTTTTCCCCTAAAGCCTTGGGCTCTGCTAAACAGTCACACAAGTGCTGTTCTGGAAATAGCCGCCCGTGGTTTGGGCTGCTCTCGCAATAAACACTGCCTCCCTCTGCTCGGCTCGGCCCAACCCGGCGCACTCCCACAGGCAGGAGGCTCAGTTTATAGGCACAGCCGACACCCACCCTGAGTCATGCTGCTTTTGTAGGCTCCGTTTACTATCATCTCAGGCCCACACAATGATTTCATATGAGCTCAGGAAGCCTGTGATTACAACTGGGTGCTGCTGAGGGACACAGTGCTTGGTATTTATATCGCAAACCCATAGGAAATTAACTTAACTTTGCTGCATAGTTCTCTTTTGAGTTTTACCATTGTAGTGGAATAAAAGCACAGGTCTCATCATTAGCAGGTTCAAGGTTGGCAGGGAAGTCCATTGTCTGCGCTGATTGGAATTCCTTAAACTCTGTCTACACCGACGACAGACTAATCAGAATGGAGCTGGAGTCCACTGTGATTAATGTTTCAATTTAGTCTGTATCCGCGGCACACACTTCTATAAGTTGTCGTGGTCTGCTGTCAGGTTGCACAGTGTAACTGTTTACAGATATTTGTTTTGGACCGCCACAAAGACTCCACTTTAATGGTGCATTTATTTCCTTTGGCTCTGCTTTTCATTCCCTCTGCTAATTTGACAGTGGGCATCTTATTTTCTCCCTTTCATTTAGTGAAAGGGAGAATGGGTGCCACGGTCTCTGTAATCAAGTGCTAAGAGGCCATTTTAGCCCTGTTATCAGGTGATTGTTTGTCTGCACACACTGTAATTACACCTCAACGCCGTTAATCTCCCGCTCTGTGACTAATGAGGACGCTCCCAGCATGCATCCACATGTGGATTTCTCTAATTGAAGGAGATTCAGGTTTACGCCTTTGTCCGTCAGAATGAGCTGATTGTACTGGTTGATGTTGGTGTCAGAGCGGAAGAGACAATCCCTGATTCTGTGAATGAGAATATTACAGAATGATGGCGTTTGTATTATCTTCACTGTGCCTGATAGTTGGTGTGTGGCAAATACTTTTTTGCGTGAGGATTGAAATAAACTCTGGATTAATGGATGGTTTATAGTTCAAAATAAGCTCCCACACAATATTATTTCAGATGAAAAAGACTATAAACAGCAGAGACTCGTGGGTCAGAGGATGTAACTTATATTAAGCTTGAGAAACACATGCGCCATATACAGCTACTTTGAGAGGGGGAAAGATTTTTTATTTTTTATTCTTTATGCTTTCCTAGTGACAGATTATGCACTCCTCAATGTGATCAAAGTACTCGGTGTGTAAACATCACATGCTCCTCCCTCCCAACATGCTAGAGATCATGAAACAGGCAGCAAGTTGAGGGCATCAGAAAAACATCTGCATCCTTACTGCAGCACCAAAGTTTGAGTTCTGAGGTTCAAAGTGGCTTTTCCTACGTTGATCAGTGACATTTAAATTCTCTTAGATGAGCAGTATCTTGCTGAAACTTTTCACTGTCAACTGCAGATAAATTCATGTCGTGAGATTGTTTGTGTTGCTATTTGATAGCCTGCACTGCCACCTGCTGGTGGCAGAGTGTTGATCACTGTTGTGGATGTAAAAGCCTCAGAAGTGCCTGTTCATCATCATAGTGAGGAAAAGGTCCAGTATGATGTGCGTATGTTTTTCTGTCCTGCAAAGATTTAGGTAAAATGGGCCTCTTTACTAATTATGGTTAACCCTAATGCTATGGCCTTATGTTGGTCAACTCTAAGGATAAGAAGGTGGACATAGGTCACACTGTGGCCATATAAATGTATAATTTTACCTAATTATAAGGCTGTCCAGAATAGTCCAGAGTTTAATTGACTTGTGATGTTTCCTTTGCACCCCCAGCCGCAGTCTGGATAGCTTTGAATCCTACTCAGGTAACAATGTCATTCACTGAGTCTAGTGACTTCCACCTCATCCCCCCCCAGTCTTCCACCCATTATTAAAGCCTGCTCATCTGTCTGGATATCGGTGTTCCACCAGGTTGATTAAGACTCATGTAGTTCCACATTTTCTTTTAAGGCCATATACCGTTAACAAGACTTGTATGACTTGGTTAGAGATACGTCGAACTCCTCAGTGTCATTCCACTGTTTGATCCATCCCTGAGCTTCATAAGACCAGGTTCACTGCCACAGAACCTGATGTAGTCTGCCACTGTGTCCACGTCTTCATCACAAATGTTTCTGTGTCTCTGCCTCACATCCACCAGACTTGCACTCTGTTAGTGCCATGACACTGGACGTCACGGTGAATGAAAATGGTGTGTGTTCACGTGTAGGTCTAACATTTTAACATGGTGTTTAAATAGGCATTTTGTGTGTGTATGTTAGGGCGGTCTCATGTTGGGTTGCCATGGTTAGCCCACGAAGGGCCACATCTGGCTTTTTAATCATGATTCTTTTCATTACAATAGGGACGTCACTGTGTTTTATAACATGTTTATGTCCATATATTCTGTACACACTACCTACCATTGTTCACAAGTTGTTCACACGCTTTTTAAAAATAAGGAATTGTTATAGTGTGTGTGTGTGTGTGTGTGTATATATATAGTAATAACAGTAATCTTCATCACTACCCAGGTTTCATCATAGCAGTTACTAATAAAATGTCTCTTTTCCTCTCTCCTTCCAGACTCGCTGAGTCTCGCACTAACCCCCAGGTCCTGGACATTGGGGTAAACCCTCAGGACTTCAACACTGAAGAGTGCCTGTCCCCAGGAAAATGGAACCAAGAGGACACAGACTTCACTGCACAAAAAGACACATTTGGGTTCTAGTGTGAAGCCTCTGCCAAGAAGGGAAAAACAGGTAAACATGAGGAGAATTGGTGGTAAAACACAGTTGGAAAGTGGAGAAGTAACCAAACAAACATTTATGACTCGGTAAGGTTTCCCACCTTCTCCCTGCTGCCAAGTCCTCTCAATGGTGCAGTCAAGTGGCTTTCTGATGCTTCTGCATCTCCACAACCAGAGAAGGACAACATGAGCAGGCTGCTCACAGAACAGGCCAAAGCAATACAAACCAATGTATCCCTTTTCTATGAAAAAACATGCAGTCATTTAATGTTTGTTACAGTCAGTGTATAACCTTTTTTGTGTCTGTTTACCCAATCACTGTTCAAAATGTGTTTGTGGTATGTGCGCTTTAAAGAAAGTGTGTGTGTGTGTGTGTGTGTGTGTGTGTGTGGGGATGTACAGTATGTACATGTACAATGTGAGATATGAGAGCTATGACGTGAGTTGAGTTTGAAACAGTTCATTAAGTGTCATTAAGGTAAAGGTCAACATATTGTCACATATTTGATTTACTTAGAGATGGTGAAATGTAACTAGATTAGAGGGAAACGTCACTGGTGAAGGCACCAATGCACCAGTTCGACTACTAGGTAGAACAATAAAGTTGCTACCTATGTGCTTCAAAGATCCAGCCTTTCGTTGGGCAACAAAAGCTTTTTAAAAGAGTGTTTGTATGAAAAAATGGATGAGAACAAAATGACAATCCTATTTTTTTTTTTCTAATGCAAAATCTATTTTGCACTCCATTTTTAAAAGCACACATTTCATGCAAGGGAATTTAATGTCAATAAGCATCAAACTCATTATTCAGGCTTATATATAGTGCCTCTATTCACTCTTCTCTTGGACTTGTTTTATAGTTTTACAACTCTGAATCACATAATTCTGTTTTTTTCACTGATGTTGATGATTGTAGAGAACTGCGAAACTCTAAATAGCACCATGCTTCAAAGTAGGCCAGTCATGATTCCCAATGTGGCTCATGGACTTGGATGGGGAGGGAAGTCCAGATTGTTTTGTCTTCACTTTAATATTACAGTCTTTTCTTTGACCATGTCAGCAGGTTGCATTCTTCAACTGTGATTCACAGTTGGAAAAACAAAACATGAAGTCCAAGGGGGTGAATGTGTTTAATTGGCACTCCACTGTATGTTAAATTATTTTGTTGCTATGACTTTGCTAGTTGCTATTTTTTTTCTGGGAATGGTTCCCAGTGTTATTTTTGGTATGTTTATGTATGAATTTTTAATTAATTAATTTACATAAATTTAAATTTAAGTAAAATTGTGTATGTGTGATGTTTATTCCAAAATCAGATTGTATTTTTTTTGGCACTTTTTAGCATCTTTAGTCTCAGTGTGACCAGTGCAGAGGCTGGGAAGAAACCTTTTAGCAGTGAAAGTTTGTTCTGAACTCTAGGATGTAGGAGACATTTCAAGAGGCTCACGAAAGCTCTGCGATCCTCCAACTCAATGGACTCCTGTAGAGCTGCATTTGAAACAAAGTTAAATGGCAGTTGAGTTTCTGCTTCCTGTCTCAACAACAGAGCAAATTGGTATGAATTCCTTCTTTACTCATGAAATGGAACACTTACTGTTATCAGCTCATCCAGGGACCTGACAGACCTCTCCCACCTTTTAGGCTCAATGCCAGTTGCCAGCTGGTATTCCCTTGGGGTCTACAGGAACAAACCATATATGTCTGATACTTCTTCCTAAACTAGTTGTCTAATTAGGAGATTAAATAATGCGAACATCTCAGGAAAAAAACAGAACCAGGGTAAAATGCCTTCAACCACCAATCTGGGTAGTCTCAGTACTCGTTCACCTTGAAGAACAACATGGTGTAGTACCCAGAATAGAGGAGTTGGTCAGCTGGCTGGCCCAGTATGTCTACGATGCCCCTGATCTGATGAGAGAATATAAGGAATCACATCAGTCGACATCCTACATCAAGCCTCTGGTTGGGTTTGGACGTTTGTCTGGGGCAGCATGTCTGAAGCTGCGCACTCAAATCTACATATATTTGGTTACTTACCAGCTGGTACTCGCAGTTTACCGCAAACAGGTGGTTGGTGAGGTACAGGAAGGCGAGAACACAGCCAAGGCCCCATATGTCTATTGCCTCGGAGATGGGGAGTCCCAGGGTGACCTCAGGTGCCCTGTTTGTAGAGTACAAGAGCCATTAAGTAGATTGTCAAATTCAGTATTGAAGATTGACGCAACCTCTGCTAGATCATTCACAGCTGACACACACGACTGTTAAAAGATGAGCTTTGCAGGTTGAACCTACCTGTAACCCAGAGGCTGAATGATCAAACCACGTGTCTGTTCAGAGGCAGTGAAGGACACGCCAAAATCTACGAGTTTGACTCTGAAGGGCTTGTTCTCGTGGTTTACCAGCATTACATTATCTGGCTTCAGGTCACAGTGAACAACACTGACGCCTTTCAGGGCGTCAAAGGCCGTCAGCAACTGCAGGGACAGAGGAAGAAATGTGGACGATCACAGATACCATTGACCAGGGTGCAGGTGTATACAGATCAAGAAGAAATACAGTTTGTCATTCTGTTTTAAGTTATTATCAAAGCCACATAGTCTTTACCTGCTGTACTATTGGCTGCATCTCACTGAGAGACAGCGGCTTCCAGTGTCTGTCCTTGAACAGCTGATAGAGATCCCCGTCTAGCATTTCAAAAGCTAGACAGGTAAGTCCTTTGTGCTCCAACTTTTCAAAGAACTGCACCACGTTCGTCTTGACTGGGTCGAGAATGCTGACCACTTTGAGCATGTCGATCTGTGGAGAAAAGAGGTAAAATGACATGGATAACTGACACAGTGTGGTATCAGCAGTTTACTTAATAAATGACAGAAAATTATGTCAGAAAATAACAATACTTTAATGATCTACCTCTCTTTCAGAGACTGCTCTCAGATTTGAGAATCTTGGCCACGTCCTTTGCTGTGATCAAATTCAGACACTTGGCAACTTTGCCAAAGCATCCTTCGCCCATGAAGTGCAGGATGAGGTAGCTGGTTGTGTCGCTGTTCAGTATGTCGCTGTGTTGCACCTCAAAGTGCTCGGACCATTTCTTTTCATCTGCGACTGGTGACGGAGACGCAGCACATGGAGAGAAAAGGAGGAGAACATGTGAAGGTCACAACAGGGAGTCAGCGGGGGTCATTCAGTCAACACACAAATGTAAGACTGAAGCATTCAATATGTCCATGGAAATAAATGTTTGCTTAATGAAGAAGAGTAATGTGTCAAATATAGAATATGGCATCAAAGATTAAGAAAATTTAAATACACTGTGAGAAAAAATATGATCAAAAGCTACAGTACATTGGTCTGCAGTATTCAGATTCTTTACTTAAGCAGCAGATGCCAAAGGAGAAATATCAAAGTGTAAAAATACTCAGTTACTAAACTAGTCACTTCAACTGTCAAATTAACGTAGTGGAGTAAAACCATTCTTCTCTGAAATGTAGTGGAGTAAAGGTATAAAGTGGCATACAATTTAAATACTCATACTACAAGCACCTGAAGCCCAGTACCTGAGTAAATAAGGAGTAAAATAAGGAGTGAGCAGGTGTACTACATCAGGTAAATGAGGGGTGGCAAGGGTGAAAACAGAGCTAATCAGTGAGGAGGGAAAAAAAGGGAAGTGAGGACAATGAGCAAAGGAAGGAGAAAAAAGGGAAGGAAACTAGGGATCTTTACTACAAATGTCATTCTTCCAATGTCATTATTAATAGCTACAAAACTAATAGCAAATTCATGATGAGAACTTGAAACTAATATCCAGAAACTATAGGCCAGAGTCACTGATAGCTTATTAAACTGTTGTGTGAACAATAAGAACCAAATTTGGATGGAGCATTGCCAAAGTTAGGGTTAGGGTGGCTCTTTGCTTCTGTTACTCCTGTTACTGAGTAATCTACAAAAACAACAAAAAGCTTTAGCATATACATAAGTAATGATAGCTCTTCCAACTCTTTCATTTTCACACACATTTATTTTAAAAAGTTCATTTCACATCATCTGTAAGAAATTAAGAATATTAAAAACTTGATTTACGTAAGTAATTGTAAGTATTACAACACTTTTCCCCGACTGTTTTCTTCAAAACAGTTTTCTTCTGTTTTCTTCAAAAAAAGGAATTAAAAAAAATAATTATAAAAAGATTATAAAAGGAAAGGGCTTCAAGAGGGTCTTCAGAAAAGTTCCATTGAAATCACTTTAAAAACATTGTCATTCTTCTAATGTCGTAGTTCAGTAGCAGAAACAACTGAGCTAAAACAACTATTTTTAAAATAGTATAGAATAAATTCTCCATAAATAAAAATAAGAACTTGAATTGACTTCATAACAGAGGAAAGGTACTTTAGGACGGTCTACTGGCAATATTCCATTCCAACTGGTTTTTCCTACACTGCTTATGTTAATGTAATGACTGAACAGAAATCATTTTCCCATGCTGCATCAAATTTCATCTGTATTTGATACAATGTTAGACTGATTTCAGCCACAAGAGGTCAGCATTTCACAAGTCTAATGTATTAATGTCACAGACTGCATTCAGTATTTCTCACCTAAACACATTTGTTAGAGCCCAAGGATTCACTCCTTGTTGTTGGCGCCACCAGCTGTCAATCAGTAGAATACTGTGAAAGTGTATTGTGTCACTCACATGCTCATTCATGTACATACGCGTCCTCGTGCACTTGCTAGTAGAAAGACAGGAAGCAAAAGAAACAAAGAAAACAGGAAGCCAGTCATCAAAACATTGCTCCATCGTTCCACCAGTGGTGGAAAAAGTCCACAGGGTTCCTGCTATGGAGCTTGTACGACCACTTGAAAACCTCTTGTGGCTGGAACTTGTAGAACACACTTTGCTTTGCTCCTGACATTTTCTTCACTGGTTCATGTCAAGTATGAGATATGAACCCATACCTGTTTACATTATATTCTGAAGCATATATTTGGAGTGGACATTGCCAAAGGGTTGGGTTAGGGCGGGTTAGACCCTCCTGAACCCTTTGCTTCTGTTACTGAGTCATTAGACTTGTGTATGTGTGCACATGCTCTATAATTATTTTCTCTTTCATATGCACACATGTGCGCACACACACACACACACACACACACACGAATAGCTTGACTCTGCAAAATGTTTAGTTCATTCAATATGCATCTGCTTAAATAACCTGCCTAAAACAAAAAAGAAACATGAATTCTTCTCTGATTTTAAACAGATATTTAACATTTTATTTTATTAATATAAACCAGAGACTAAATCTAATAATTTACATATGATAGATTTTCACAATAGAAAATAAATGGATAATAACCTGTAATGTGCTATTATTTTTGAACCAGCTGTCTGCTGTAAATCTCAGTTGCACCATTCAAAAGTTTCCTGCAGCTCGTAAATTGGTGCTTCATGACAGAGCTACAGCAGTGCTCAAACATGAACATGAATCTTTAGTCCATGTCAAAAATTTCCCTAAGCTGTTAATTTCACTTTCACATTTTGATTTTTGGGGGGCATTTTTGACAAGTGATAAAGTTGTTTGATAAAATAACATGTCTGAACAGTGATCACAAATTTGATGATTGATTGTTTTAGGACCTACTGACAGAGTTTAACCTGGGGAAAAAAAAAAAAAAAAAATCTGTTGACAAAATTCCTTCTTCTAATGGTGTATATTGTCATTATTCCCCACCACAGTACCAAAATAATAACTAATTTAGCCTTACTGAGTCTGTTTGGCCAGGAAAAGTAAATTCAGGTTTCTCTGAAATTAGGCTGTGAAAGGACTTAAAGAGAGTCTTTAGGAAATGTTCCATTTAAATCCTTTTTCTGCCAGAAGCTATAAGCCAGAGTTCAATAGCATATCATTACATTATATTCTGAACAACAGGAAGCATATATTTGGATGGAACATTTCCAAAGGGTTAGGGTTAGGGAGGGCTAGACCCTCCTAAAGCCCTTTCTGTCTGTCACTAGCTGTGCTTACATGGACAATATTTCTTCAACCCGATTAAAATCATTCTGATTAGAGATTCCAACTTACCTGTTTACATGGAAGCTAAATAAAGTGATCAGATAAGATGTGCGTTTACATGCCCGAAGCATTTAATCAGAATATAACTCTTTTGACATGCGCACAGCGGTTTCTAATCTGCCAGAAATATAATGGAAGAAGAATAAGTTTGGGGTTTTTTCGTCTTTGTTCATCTTTTCAAATACTTTTTTTTTTCTTTTTTTTACAAGCTTTTTGACCATCAATGATCCTTAAATCTTTTATGGTCTCCAACAAAAAAGTTGTATCAGCCACAGAGCAGTTTTGTTTTGCTGCTGCCATGTTTCTGTCCCTCCCGGAAACGTCATGTCACCTAATGTTCCCCACGGGGGACAAACATGCACAGAAACAATAGATTTATTCCAACCAGAGAGAAATGATCGGATTAGATGTTTACATGGTTATTAGGCGCTAAAATTTTCCGATTGAATGGATTATCAAAGATTTGAAGAATTGAACAAGCCAGTTGCCTGTGGGATAAATGACTTCATGTATACTATTATGTTCTAAGTTGGCAGAGGCATCTTGTAGCACCTGGCAGAGTTTAGCTTCTCAAAAGCAGGAGGGCTGAAATGACTAATAACTAATAAAAAGATGAGTCGTCGCACTTAAAATATTTGAAATAGACAAATCCTTTTTTTTCTGCTATGCAGAGGTTAGGATAAAGACTCAAGAACAAGAGAAAAAATATTCTTCCATTATCACTAGTGATAATATGTATTGTATTTATTTACAGTATATTTCAGTTTATTTACATATTATCAGTTGAAAGTAATTGATGTCATTGTAATTGATTTCCAATTCCTCTTCAGTCTGTTGAATATTCATTCATGATAATTAGCTGGTCATTGCTTCGTTTGTGGTGCAAAACAATGCAAAGATGATTAAACTGTCTCCTGGCTAGCTGCTGGATTTTGTAATCAAACTCCCAGTAATAAATGGGTAAATCAATGCACCAGTCACAAATATACATTAATTACCAGTCATAGTGTCTGTCACTGTATTGATAATTAATAAATATTTAAATATTGGTTATGTATGAAAAAACTCTCCTAGAGTTGTTGCAATATAAACAGGCCAGCCTTTATAACAAGGTCATTATAAATGATGTTTATTAATAATAGTGATGATGAGTGAATGGCCAGGGAATTTGGCCTTCTGAAGCTGGAAACAGGCCAGCACCAAGACAGAAGAAATGCTCTTCATCAGAAGGTAAAACTGTTTCCTTTAAGTTATAGCAAACACTTTCTGGCTGGTGCATATGACTTTTGTATTGCAGTTGGATTTGCTTTGTTTGATATCTTCCAGATTGAGACGTGTCCGCTCCAGCACAGAGGGCAGATATCTCGGTTTGAGGAGCACTGAGGTGTGTTTGTGGATTTCATTCTGCAAAGGTACTGACATATTTGTTTGACTGACATAGCGTTCAATGAATGGCACTGTGTGCCAAGTGTGATGAATCATTATTTTCATTATTTTATATGATTTAGCCGTCCAGCAGAGACCCATCATCATCTGCCTGTCAGGCTGTTCCAGCTGTTCCCAGTGGTGCTATGGTGATTTCTCATAGATTTAAAATGTAATGAATTGTCCCTCCTCAGCCACACTCCCCAACTCCTTCATCTACTAACTCTCCCTGTCATTTCAGAACAAGCCACTTCCTCCTGCCCTGCAGTAACCCCTTTCCTGCCCACCTGCTCACCAGCTCACCTGCTTTCCATTTCCCTAATCAGCCTTGCAGTATATACACCAGCCCATCTCCGCTCATTACTGGCCAGCTCGTCTAGTTTGGAGCTGCCCTAGCTTTCCAGCATTTGTTCCTGCCTGATTCTTCCTGTCTAACCATTTGCCTGATCCACGATTGGATGATTCTCTGCCTGTTCTGACTGATTACCTGATTTTGACTCTTGCCTGCCTTTTGATTCAAGTAAACGTTAACTTATATCTTAACCTGTCTGTTTTTGAGTTATGCTTCTGGGTTCAAACTCAGTTTCTCTGAGCCATTACACTTCAACACTGGTAGTGCCTGTCCCCAGACAAATGGGACCAAGAGGACACAGACTTCACTGCACAAAAAGACACTTTGGGGTTCAAATATGAAGCCTCTGCCAAGTAGAGAAAAACAGGGGAAGATGAGGAGAAATGGTGGTAAAACATGTGGTGATGACACAAAACAGCCTACTCTGATTATTGCGCACTTTTAAGTCAAAACAGTCGAAATAAAACAATCAGTTTCTCTCTTGTTACATTAAACGCGTCTCATGAGATTTCATCATCACGTGGTTAAAGAAAATCCCCGCCTACTCACCTTGCATCAGCATGCGATAACCGAACCGGAAATTGGTATAGGTTTCATATTTTATTCTCAAAATAAAAGTTTTTAATAGTCCAAAAACTGTATCCTATAATCATATAGTGTTTTATTTTGAAAGGGACGTTTCTTGTGGATAGAAGGAACTTGTGTTGTTCCTGCAGGGTGTTCAGAGGGGTTAGAGCTCAGCCGCAGTCGGGATGCGTGTCCTGGAGGGGTTTTGCTTATTTGTGTGTAAGTAATGTTTAATTTAGATGATTAATTGAAACCGACGCCTGTAACATGCACAGCAAAAAGAGACGTGTTCACAGTCAGTCTGCTTACTCAGAACCTCTGACTCAAAAGAGTTTCATCACTGTGAATCATAGCCTCTACTCAGCCGCGAGTACTACTCAGCTTGTTTTATGAGACTGTACACAATGAACGATATGTTATCGTGTGAAATATTAGTATTTTAGAAGGAAGCTTGTCATATAGCGACATTATGTTAGCTCTCGGGTTGTTAACCGCTTTATATTCAAGAGAAGTACGCTATGTTACCTGTAGGCTAGTGGTATGGTACGAAGAAATCTGTGGAGGACTGAGTATTTTCAATGTAGCGTTTAAAGTGTGTGTGTATACGTGTGTGTGTGTGTGTGTGTGTGTAGCCTATTTACAGTAGGCTATATTCATACCATGTGAAAATTTAATTTGTATATCGAGCCTTAAAAATCCGGATAAAGTTATTTTTTATTCGTCAGAAATTAGAATGAACTATTCGTTAGGCTAGATATGATGTCGTCATTGTGTATGTTACATAAATGTTTTAACATTTCTGTCTGTGTTGTTTAACAACACACACGTGGACTGTCAGTAACACTTCGCTTCCGTAAACTTAGCTTGCCGGCTGCATTCTGACGTACCGAGAGGGGGCGGGGAAGACGAGGGAATACCAGCTCCCTCCAGCAAACCCAGGGGCCCCGCGCTGTGAAACAAGACTAGCATTGATTACTTCCGGTAACATGGGGATCACAAAGTGAACAGCTTAATGTTACTACATGATACACTTGCGATTCAGAGGGCGCAGAGCAACATGTAACAAAGAAAATGGAGTTTATTAGTATTCTGATATTCCTAAGCATCCTGTGCATATAGTCCCATGTTGGGGATGGGGCCCATGCATGGGCCTGGGGAAGTGAGAAGTGGCTGGAGACAGGGACAGAGGGGCAGAGTTAGCGACAGCATTAGGAACAGCAGCCTACACTCTGTGCATGTTAGCATTGCCAGTTTAGTAGTTATATGCGGACATAGTCTTTGAAATAATTGTGTTATTAAACTCTGAATGGCACAGACGCTAAGAGCATTTCATAACCAAATCTCACTGCTGGTGATGTATTTGTCTTTTTGTCCCCAGGTGGACTACAACTTTCCAGTGCACAGGACATGAACTGCACTGTCACTCAGGATGACAAGCAAACAACATACAACATCTCAGGCGTGTCTCATGTCTCAGATGTCGAGGCATTAGACTACTCGTGGGCCAACAAGAGTGTAAGTTAGAAAAGACTGGATACTTCAGTGTTTTCTCACTTTTCTTATGTGATACGTTTTCTCATGACTGATGTTTTGATTTGTCACAGCAAGAAAAGCACTAATATTATTATTATTATTATTATTTTATTATTATTATTATTACATTAATGGTTCCGTTCTGTTTAAATGTGCCACTAAGGAATGCCAATAGGTCAACATGCACAGTAGCAGGGCCCTGGCACAGGCACACCTGAATGGAGTGCAGCCATTATTGATGCTATATACTGTGCAATGATATGTCAAACTGTCTGCAGTGAAAAGTCAGATTAACTGCTAAAACATTACAAAATATCACTCACCTGTTCATTTGTAGTTACAAAGACATTATCGGTTACCTGCAGTCTGATAGCCGAGCCTGTTACACTGTATACTCGCTGCAACAGACATGTGCCTGAGGGGTTTTGTGATGGACTGACCCCCCCCCCCCNCCCCCCCTTCTATGTCGACTTTAGGACCATGTGCTTGCAAATAACAAGGGCAGCATACCTGGGCTGGTGCTGAGAAACAGCATCAACACTCTTGTCACCTCAGAATGCATTGACGAGATTGTCCTCACACGACACTGCGTGTCAGAGGTATTACACTTTTACACATTTGAAAAAATATTACTGAACACTGACCAACTCATGAAATAGTCGTTGTTCTGCCAACCTCCAGACAATAATAATCTCACTGTATTGTCCCTCTGTTTCTTCTCCATAGGGGACACATAACAGGGCTATCTGTGTGAGTGAGTATCATTTCCTGTCAGACTTAACTCTGTATGTGAGGGGTGTTTTAAATTGTATTTATTTCCACTGTCATTATAAACATTTTGTTCAGATTAACCAGTGGTATCGTTGATGGTAATTTTGAGTGTTTTCCTTCATTTATTTTGAAGTGAATTGTGTATTTCCATTTATCCAATGTTCTGATATAAGAAATAATGTCCTGTTTTTACAGACAACTGCACTCTGAATGCTCTCAGACGGTCTCTGAAAGACAAAGGTAGGGATGAACTTAAAGTCATAAATGATGTTACAGTTTGTATCCGATATGGGTTACATCCTAGAACAGTTATCTATAAAGAGATGAGAATCAGACATAAGAAAGGCCAGCAGTGCCTCAGTTCAGCCTCACTCTTTGTGTTCTGCAGCCTAAACACGAGACATTGTTAACATAAGGTTACATCATGCATCTGCACTTCCTGTTTGACTTGACTGAGTGAGAGCAGTGATCGAGGGTGTGATAAAGCAGTTTTCATTCATAAAAAGTAAAGAGCAAATAGTTGTCATTTAAGAAGCTACATTGGCTTTTTCCAAAAGCAAAGTTTTCCTTTTCAGGCCTCAGGTAGCACCATTCCTGACCAACTCATTTATGAATTTGCCAATAAATTGCAGCATAAATTGGTGGATTTATTAATTTCTATACAGTAACTGCATGTTTAAGCCCATTTTGCCTCCCACAGATTGTTTATTGCATGTGTTCTTTATAGATGAGTGTAAGAGGGCCACATGGCTCCCTGTTGTTTAGATTTCCATTCAAATGATGCATGCATTGTAATAAGCTTTTTGTGATCATTTAAATGAACAATTGGACTTTTGAAGTCAAATAAAATGTCTTTTCTCCTGACAGAGATTTCCCGCTACCGGATTGCTGGTATTGTTCCTGCTGTCTTCCTACTGCTGGTGGTGTTCCTTGTTTTCCTGTGCTGCAAACGCAGAGATAGAACTCCCAGGTAGTTTTTAATTACATAAATGTATAAAATGACATGCATTGGCCTCAACTGGCATGTTTTAAATAATGCTCTGTTGTCATTGGTACGATATGCAGCTTTGACCAACTGGTACAAACTGTAGTAAAGACGCCGAAGCAGCTGGAAGCGGGGGATGAGTAGAAAGACCTTCTTTTCACCTTTCTACAAGAGATGTAATGATTTGATCAAATTCATCTTGTCATTTGATCTGTTACGGTGGTTTGATACATTTTCAGTGCCTGAGAACGTGTCTTCCATTTTCAAATTAACGCAGTGTATTATCATGGAGTATGTAAAAGTAGACTGCCATCTGAGTGTCTTAGCAAGTATACTGTGGCACCGTTAAATCTACTGCATCCTTACATATTCATGCAGAAAACTATATTCATGCTTTTTACAGTGTTTCCCCTACATTCCTGTACTAGTGGTGTGCCTTTCTGTATATACTATATTATATTATAATATATTTTATATATTATCTAAGGCTGTGCTCTTTGTTTTCAGGACAATCATGTACATTCATGTGATTTGGGAAACTATATGTTTGTATCACTTTCGACTCAGACAGATTACAGTTTTCCGTCTATCTTGGCACTGTCAGTAATATGCCAAACTCTCACTTAAAGGAATTCTTGCTCGCCAATTTAGTCCACATATGGCCTTTTAATCAGTGTGTGTTTAGTGAGGAAGGTTTTTACCTGCCCGTTTTTCAGTTTAAAATTCTGTTATGTTTGACAAAGCAGCATCTTTGCTCAGTAACGCAGCCTGTGTTGCAAACAAAACACAAACCGTATTTTAACATTCTCAGCCTCTGGTGTGGCGTATTGGTGCACAGGTGAATAGTTCTTGAGGCTGTGGAGGCCTACATGTTCTTTGCTGCACCAGTGAGTGCACTTGGAGGACGAAGGCCCAGTAGCAATACAGTTACCTCCCCAGGTCTAGTCAGGACCCCCCGTATTGGTGTTAACTTGAACCAAAGCTGTGGAAGCTAGGAGACTTAATGCAGCACCAGGGAGTGCCCTTTCAGTGTCCCGTAGCATTACAGCAACCCCTATTAATGTTAACCTGAAGCTTTAACATATCGTTCTTTGCACAGAGAAATATAGATGGTATTTAATATAATATTCTGCCAAGTGCAGATTATATGTTATAGAAATATATTAAACATATTGTATATATTCACGTATGTATGTATATATATATGTGTGTTCATATTGTTGAATAATACACCAAATTTAAGTATGAAATATTAAATGATACCTCATATTTATATGCTATATATATGTTGGATAATACATTAAATATAAGTATGAAATATTAAATTATACCTCATATTTATAGATTAAAATGTATTTAGATTTTTTAGATTTTATACACTATATATATATATCTAAACAAACTACACAGTTTGGATGCAGTAATGTGTGCAATGTAATTCTATTCAATTCACATTTTTTCGCGGAGCGATATATAAGACATAGTTGACATAGTACTGGATTGCATTATCATGTGAAGTGGTTATGTCCATTAAGTCTTTTGGTCTTAAATTATACTTTGAGTCCTTCTGTTCTGCTTCATGAAATTTGTATTTTGTCACTCATCAAATCATGTCGCATTTTCTGTATCAGCACTCTGTTTCAGCTGTTTTATTGTTATTTGCTTTCCTTGTCAACAAATATTAAACATCTTCTATGTGAAAACAAGAGTTGTTGTTTGTAAGAGAGTGAGTTGAATTGTTCTTGTTGTCAAATGTAATAGTAGCTGTAAGTTTCTATAGAAACAGGGTGTGTTCTGTTATCGGGTGATTTGCTTCAGCCAGTGAAGATGGGTGAGGTGGGGCGAGCTCCTGTGGTGTGATCGGAAGTGATGTCATGCTCCCAGCAGCTGTCTCACAGGGACCGCTAACTGCTTGTACCAACACAGCAATTTGCATACTGCACTGTAACCTGACCGTGCTACAGACACAACAGTGTCAGCTGTAAAAACTGTATCTTATGTTAACATAACTATCGTAGTGAACATTGTACTGATAAAGGATTCTATTTTTTTTAAATTTTATTCTTGGTTCTGTTTGTGACTTTGTTTTAGTGATAGTGGTTTCAGAGAGTGTAGATTAATAGCCTCGCCCAGGGGAGTAGTACCAGTGGGAATTTCCCCTTGTAAATCACAGTGTTCAGTGATGGTATTTAAGAATCAAACCCTCACCTCCATGGACTATTTTTAAATATCTTGTCAGACTGTATGTATCTGACCCTTGTTTTACTCTTATTGAAGTGTCCTACCATATTAAAGGTGAAATCACTTTTACTCATTTCAAATAGATAAACCTGTGGAGGAAGTTGTGGAATTGTTATCAGTCTTGTGTGTGAATAAACTGAATTTAAGGTCAATGAACCTGACCACTGTTTTGTAAGACCGGATCAGGCAGGTCACAGCTGGTAAGTACCTGGTGGTTGACAGGATGTGGTCGAGGCCCCGGTTTCCTCCAAGAAGCATACTGTACATATGATTGTATTTGGACATTTCATATGAAAAGGAAATTTTTTGGCATTTAACTGAACTTGAACATGCTAAGCCATAGTCTGTGTTAAGACTGGGTCATAACATAATGTATGATCTTTTGTTAGGATAAAGATAATGACTCAGCTGCAGGTTAGTGTGGGGAATCTGTTCAGTATTGTTTGTGCAGTATTTAGTTGCTATTCTGGGAATCATTCATCAAAATGCAGTCTGTCATGTGGTGTGCAGGAGCTACCAAGTCTGCAGTCATATCTCATGATTCACACTTCCAGGCACTCTAGTCTAAACTTCATGAGGTGATCGTAACTTAGAAGCCATGTGAGTTTGGACTGAATTTGTAAATATACTTATGTGTGTGTGTGTGTGTGTATAATAGAGACCCCCTTTGGTTTGCAGCCTCACTTACGGAAAACAATGCTTGTGCAGTGTGGGAATTTCCCCTTGTAAAGAAAGACAAAGGTTTTGAGAAAGTTTAAAATGGAGCCCTTACCATAAATATAGGTCATCTTACCTTTATCCCAATATTCACAAGTTTTAAAAGAAGCTTAATCTGAAGCGGTATGCCTCTCACACCACCAAAGACATTATCATTTTACTCATCTCAGTCTTGCTTTTAGGGTTACTGTAGGTCATGTGAGTCAGACCTTGAGGTAACTGAAGTTCACTGAACTTGCTGGCTGTGACGTCAGTGTAGAATGGCTGTGATGCCTGCCTTGCCATTGTGTGTTTGACTGATGTGAATCTCTCCCCCGGGATCCTGCAGGAGGGGAAGCAGTGTTTGTAGATTTGTAGATTTTTTGTGTCGAAAATTACTCAAATACAGTGCTAAAGTAGCTGTGATGAGAACCACCCTGAGTAACAGCCACTGAAATACACAAGCCTGACTGAGTGTAAGCATTTCAGAATTAAAATCTATTAAAATGTATTTCACATTCTCTCGTGCTTTTCAAAGAGTTTTTTTGCCTTTCCAAAGGGAGCAGAGTACAAAACTTCATTGAAAATCTGCTTTAAAAGCTGGACTTTTGATGTTAGACTGCACTCAAAAAAGTACCATCAAATGGAAAAGTCTGTCAACTACCATAATGAGAGTCTGGGACCAGTACTTCTACACTGTGGGCAGGTGTGGGGGTGTGTGATGTCGTAATGTATCTCCACATAATGAGCATTTACATAGCTTAAATGTGTGTGAAAAAGACACATATATATTCATTAAGTCAAATAGTCCATTCTAGTCTACTGTACTGTGGTGCAGAGGACCTATTGTTATTCGAATGTTTATTATTACGATTTTTATTGTACATGTTTGACTGCAAAAATGAGGTGCTAGACATGCTCAAAAACTCATGAAAATTGGCATACACGTCAGGCTTGGCGAAAATACTGATCTGATGTTGGTTCTGAGAATGGGGGTGGGGGGGTTAAAAATATAGAGGCCCCTACAGTTT
The DNA here is from genome assembly GCA_002120245.1 of Maccullochella peelii. Lineage (NCBI taxonomy): Eukaryota > Metazoa > Chordata > Actinopteri > Centrarchiformes > Percichthyidae > Maccullochella > Maccullochella peelii. The sequence continues at coordinate 2,623 of LKNJ01002717.1, read as the reverse complement.
TCAAAACAAAAGCCCCCCCCCCTTTCTGTTTCTCCTATATGTACCAAATTTGGTAGGCATATGTATCTTGTCCAGACTTATAAAAGGGCCTCTTCGAGGTATACCCTAAATCAAACAGGAAGTCAGCCATTTTGAATTTTATGTGCATTTTTAAGCCATTTTTGTCATATTTTGCCTCTCTATGAAATCTATCTCCTCCTACAGATTTTATTGGATCGACTTCAAATTTGGCCTTTGGGATCCAAAGTTGCTCAAAGCTTGAGTTTTATGGCGTGGCCGTCACGTGACCGCCATTTTCAGCTTTCCGCCGCCAAACAGGAAGTGCTTTTTTAATGGACTTTACATTGTCCAATCTGCTCCAAACTTCCCATATGTCATGACAATGCCAGCCTGAAGCCATCTATATGCCAATATTCAGTCATAGTCATAGCGCCACCTGTTGACAACAGGAAGTGATGCGTTTTAGAGTCTGACATAGTGCTCCTAGTGGGTTGAGCAGAACAACCTCAAATTTGGCCAATTAAGCCTTAAGTAGTTGATGATGCTTTACTGTAAATATTGTGACTTTTCACTAAACAGGTGTCGCCGCGGTGAATTTCGATGTTTCATCATGAAAACATAAACTGTTGTAACTCGGCTCCAAATCATCTGATCTTTTCCAGATTTCACATGTTTCATAACATTCCCGTTGTTGATGCTTAACTGTGACAATTGTGCCTTTTCATCAAATGGTGTTGCCGTGACATCGCATTCTTCGCCATGAAACAGGAAGCAGTTTTTGGAGGGGACAGGGATGCTTGAAAACTCATGAAACTTGCCACCCACTGCCTTAACAACTTCTTGATGCTTCATGGTGAAGATTGTGAGTTTTCATCAAACTGCGTTCAGCGTTTCGCCACCAAACAGGAAGCGCTTTTGAAATGGACTTTACATTGTCCAGTCTGCTCCAAACTTACCATGTTTCATGACAATACCAACCTGAAGGCATCTATATGCAACAATTCCGTCATAGTCGTAGCGCCACCTACTGACAACAGGAAATGACAGTCTCCACTGCAGACTCTCTGCTCTGCTGCATGTGTGTAGGAGTTGAGCTCTGCCATCGGTCAAACACGCAGAGAACAGAGAAACTACTTTTTACTCTATAGTGAGGCGGCGGATGCTGCACGCCCTGACGTGCGCAGGAGTGCGAGGGCCCCTCAACGCTGCTTGCAGCTTTAATTGGTGTGAATGCTGGAAGCATTCACAACTATGTTCTTCTACGCAAAAATTCTTTATTATTATTATTGGTGTGAATGCTGGAAGCATTCACAACATATGTTC
>LKNJ01002716.1:44763-56250 GCA_002120245.1 Maccullochella peelii | reverse complement strand
GGCAACAACATAGCCTCTGTCTTCGAGGTATGATCTGAACCAACTGAGGACTGTGCTTACATGTCAATGCATCAGTAAATATTCCAATTATATGATACAAATAACTCTCTGCCCAACAAGTACTTTTACTTTTAAGTACATTTTGCAGATAATACTTTTGTTCTTAGACTTGAGTAAAAACATTTTCCTATCATGCACAAACACTGAGAGGAACTATGAAGGCTGTGCTGCCACAGCAGGTAAAGATCTCCACAGGATTTACACACCAGGTCACTTGAAATTGGCCCTGCATACTGGAGAGTGGTTGGACCTCGAGGGACTTATGTTAAGACCTGGTAACAGATTGAATTAGTGTTTTTTAGTTGTGGTATGAATAATCCACGATGGAGTGACTCATTTCAGTTTTTGTGGTGAGGTTAGGTTTCTCACTTGTACCCTACACATTGGTTGAGAGTAACATTAGTCAAGAGGTTGGAGAACTGATGGTACAAACTGCAATTTGAATATACACTTTTTTTACTGGATATATGCCGACTTATGGAAGGGGTCATAATGTATAAAAAAAATGTTTAGAAATATTCTGCAATGTGTGTAGCTTCACTGGCGAGAAACCAACATTAAACCGATGGTGTTTTTAATGAAGATTGGCGCGGTGAAAGAATGCTACAGGCTTTCAAGGCTCAGGTGGCATAATTTAGCTGGCTACATTAGCTAGTTTGGCTAACTTACGCTAAGGGCTAACAGGCTTAGCTTATGTTAACAAACTGCAGAATGTAAAAGCGCTTGTCATTATGCTTTTTATGTGTTATTGAGATTATATGAAATTCATTTGCAGATTCTTAGTGTAGTGATACTGACTACTTGGTGATCTACTGTAGCTAAGAAGCTAACACTAGTTAGCCACAGCCTGCCAAGCTAGCTGGCTTTCTAAGTGCCAGTTAGCTGGCTTTTGATCAACGGTAAAAATTTAGTTTTCCCAAAGTTAACAAAGTTGGACTCTACTCCTGCTCCTCCGAGAGAACGGGACCTGCTTCTGGGGTAAGTTTTTATTTCTGCTCTGAAAATGTGTAAGGTGGGTAATTTACAGGCCGATGCTGGTGTTTTTGAGTAGCAACAAAAATAAATAAGCTAAATGATTCAGTATTTTCTGGCAGTGTTGGGAGGACTTTAATACACAATTTCAGTCATGTAGAGAAATAGAATTTATAGAAAATGTAATTGAACCACTAATTGAAAATGAAACATGGAAAAAGCCAAATAATTAAAATTGTTATATACTTTATTTTTTAGTGCCTAGTCATAAATTTCTTGAGGTGAAAAGTTGCATCAGGGGGATTTACAGCCTCCATATTTCTAAAATCCTGGCTGTGGCAGACAGTTATTCCATTGAAATGAATGTCTTTCTGTCTTAAAGGTCCGGTATAAACTCTGGAGTGACCCTGGCACTTAGATTTAAAGTAGCTGAACAGTTTATAATCTCTCAGGAGTGTCGTCCAGCTACTGAACGCTCCCCATTTACTCCATGAAAATAAGAAAACTGGATACCATTTTACAAGACAGGGCTTCTTTCCAGAGAAAACTGCTCACTGGGCGCTTGGCATAAAAAGTTCTTCAGATGTTGCTTCCTGAGACACATGGAAGCAATACAACTCTCTATGATTTGTATTGATCCTAATGGCTCAAATTGTTAAAAATAATTGTTGGTGAATTTGTGTGACCCTAATGTTTTGTTTCATTGTGTTGCAGCTGTTTCTTTCATAATCGTCCACCTGCAGACCCGTGGATCCCAGGTCTGAGAGCCAATGGGAGGGCCATGAGTTTCCCAGGACAGGTAGGTCATTTTCATTAGTTGTCTTTTTTCCCGTTTTGTGGGGGTGAACGGGTTCAAAAAGACAGCTGCTGGCAAGCAGTAATTTCATGCTCAGTCGTTGATCTTGTTAAAATCTACAATCCTTTTTATCCCTTGGGGTAAAGAGGGATTCTCAACCTCAGATTGTCAAATGAGGCTGGAAACTGTTCAGGTTTTATTGAAAGGAAGCGGACACAGTACTGCCTGAACTCCACATGCAGAGTGCAGCTGATGGTGCCAACAAGGCCCAACATTCGGCAGGAAATGGACATTTTTGTAATATCAAATCAATTTAACTGTTCCACTGAGACTAACAGTAGAAAGGTCAAAGAAGGCTGTGTGGCCCGGAGTGGAAGCGACGATAGAGGAGAGCTGCAGCAGCACTAACGAGGCCGAAGCTGGTTTTATAGGCGGCTGGAGTTACACCCAGGTGGCTTATAACGTTATTTCACCGTGTCACATTACTAAACATTCATACAGAGCAATCGTGGTGGACAGAAGGTCTGCAGTGGGGCGGCTTTACTAGATGTGTGAGAGTCTGTCTTTAACTCGTGTCGCCTTCGCCATCAACAACCTCCATCGGCAGTAGAGACGTGTAGGAGAAAAACACAAGTAGCCAATCGCAGTTCTGAATCCAGTTTGAGTCTGAAGTGCTGCTAGCGTCCCCTAGAGGCTGCAGTGTTCATTACAGCCACAATATGAAAGTGTTGAACAGAGCAAACAACATACGGATGATTTATCTATTCTTAGAGAGTCTTACCAGTAATGGAGCTAAATGTTTTGAGTTGTCCTGGGGTGGCGCTGAGGACAGTTCATGTCGACATTCAAATCTAAAAGATTCATTCTGTGGGGAGCAGGAATGAGATCAGTACATGTAGATTTTGATATTTCTTTTGTAAATGTTAAAATGTTAGCTTGATGGTGGCGCCACACAAAAGTTCAGCGACTCAAAATAAGTAGGATTCTTCCTCTGGGGACCATGAACATCCACAAGTATGTTGATCTGGACCAAAGATAAAATAGTCCCAGATAGTGGACCAAACTGTATCCCTGCAGACTGAACTATAGTAAACCAGCACAGTCTGTAATGTTCAGCTTGAAGCTGCCAAAACACACAATAAAGTGCTTTCACTTAATTAAATCTGCAGTTTATTGGCTGATTCACTTCAAGCTGTCTGAGTGAGAAAATTCAGAGGAACTTCAAGTGAAAACAGTTCAGGGATTCAACTGCTTTCTCGCTGAGTTTCAGCCCAGTAACCACAAACCACCGATAACTTCCCAGAGTTGATTTTCTCAGCATCGCATCACCTAATTTTGTCGTCACCACAGTGTTGATATCGGACAGCAGCAGGGTGTGTGTGTGTGTGTGTGTGTGTGTGTGTGTAGAGAGAGAGAGAGGTGTAACAATGGACATCTCGATTTCTCTAAAGAAAGTTAGTGCACTGTGGCCAGTATATTGGGTATCACTAATAGCAGACAGCATTTAGCCTGTAGACTTTACAGCTGCAGCTTTGTGTGACGTGACCACAGACTGAATTGGCAGGAGGACAGAAGAGCATGAAGCACTCAGGAGAAACAGCTGCAGCCTCCACTGAGACTGATGGGACTTGAATCCTGTTGGACAGTTTTCTAATAGAGACATCAGTCTTTGGTGCGTTAAATTTTATGATTATGTATGTCATAGGATTTATGGCTACATGTGTGGTTTGGACAGTACGCTGTAGAGCAGGGCTGCAGGCTGCTTTAGTGCTTTACCTTCCACCTTCATGCACGTCTGGGAACTCATTCCACTTTTTATCAGAAAAGCTTTATTGATCCCTGCGGAGAATTACAGTTGCTCTCATTCTGGAATAGTAATATACATATGCACAGGGAAATGATAATGAATAGACAATAAGAAATGAAGAAATATGTGCATCATACTACAATATATAACATCTATAACAGTGTAAATAATAATAATGCTGAGAAATGGATCTATAAATGTGTTAAAATGCAAGAATAGAAAATATCCATTCTAAATAATAACTGATGGGGTTAAAGCTGCCAACAGTCTGACACTGAGGCAGGAGTGACTTCCTGCGTTGCATCTCTGTGGAGTCTTCCACTGAATGCTTCCTGTGCTCCGCCAGCACGCCGTGGAGTGGGTGGGAGGCGTTGTCCGAGATGACGCGTAGCTTTGGACAGCATCCTCCTCTCTGTCGCCGCCGCCAGAGAGTCCAGCTCCACCGAGTCTGTTGGCGTCCACTACCCTCAGCCTGCAGCCCCAACTCACAGCAGCAAACAGGATGGCACTGGCCACCACAGACTCATAAAACATCCTCATTGCACTGTGTGTGTGTGTGTGTGTGTGTTAAGTGAAATGCCTGTTTCCTTGCCGCTGTCGCCTCGTGCTGCTCATGGTGGGAACTGTTGCTTCTCTGTAGTTAATATTATAAAGTAACGTTACGGTCTGGAGCTGCTCTGTATGAAAATATGAAAAGAGCCCTGAGAATAACTGCTGTTAGGATGTGGTGCTATGGAAATAAAATTGAAATGGATCTCACTGCTGCAGTTTTGTTTTATTTTTGGGATTTGTTACTCGTCTGTTTGCCGCTCAGACGTTAATTTCAGGCCGTTGCAGAGTTCAGATTTGAACCCTCATGAAAGGCGTTTACTTGAGAGCAAGAAACAAAGTTTGTTATTTTCTAGCCGTTAAAATCTGAGTAGTCTGAGCCTGAAGCTTCATGAATGACCTTGGAAAAAGTGATTTGACCAAAAAATCTGCATCTCATGGTCTTCATCAGCGGATCATTCGCTCATTTGTCCGTCTGCTGATGAAGGTCACGAGATGTGGCTCAAGAACTTTTTGCCTTTTCTGTGCTACTTGCAGGAAACGTTAGCAAGATTGTTTTTGATGTCCATTTCTGTGAGATTTCATGTTCGTGCGGGATTTTCGGCGTTAACTAGTGGGAGCCGTTATCTTCCTGATCTACATGTTGTCCAGAGCTCGTTTCTGACAGCGAAGATGACAAATATGTGCGTCTGTTGGTGGAAATAGCTGCTGAGTGTGGGCCGTTCCCGTGTTACGTGGCTGCAGAGCTTCAGACTCTCAGGGGTGATGGTCTCATTTCTAACCTCTGAGTGTGTCTTCCTGTATATACACACAGCTGAGAGGGTCGCCCCCCCCCCTGCTCCACCTCCATGACTCAGGAGGACTGGGAGCTGCAGCTGGCCCGGGGGGGCTCAGGGAGAGCTGGCAGAGAGTCACATGTCACAATGAGAAGAATGTTTCGTTTAGATTGTCGGAGCATCTGAACACGTGGAAATGATCAGGTGCTGAAAGCGACATGATTATGTTTTATTGTACACGTAGTCGTTTCAGCAGAGTCAACGTATTGAATTCACATGATGTCGTACTGTAAGCTTATTGGCTCAGACATATTCTATAAGCAGATCAGATGGTTGACCTTTAACCCCCAGTCATGGCACTTAGCCAGTGGATAGTGTCGACCAAACAGTTTTTTAATCTCTTGATTTTCTCTGAGTGAAGCTCAGGATGTATAAAACATCCTCACCGTTGTTGGTGTGCGGCTTCGAAGCTGACGAGCTGTGTGACGCGGACAGAGAGCAGCCGCGGTTGATGATCATTAGTCCGTTATCTTGACCTCAGCCGTCGTTTTCGGGTTATATTACGGTTTTTACAGCTTTTACAGCCGTTTAACTGCATGCAGAAAGAGAAGTTCTTTAGCTTCTTTGTATTCTTTGCGTTCGTTTCACCAGTTAGATTTAACTGTTTAATGATCCTGATTTAAGAGCAGTGGGCAGTTAAAACTGTTGGATTAGCCTCATAACCACATTAAAAGCCATTTTGTCTCAGTTCATTATTCAGTCTGATAGGGGAGGGAGAGGCTGATAAAACGCGTCTCTCTGATCATGATGTCAACGTGTTGCTGACATGATATTACTTGAATAACCAGACAGGAAGGTCTGCCTGTTGTCGGCTTCTCCAGCATTGAAACACCCGACAAAGTATTTTATCACGCTGATGCTAAATCATATAAAAGTTCAATGTTGTCATAAACGTATGTTTGATTTGAATCGTTGCCCACGGCGGTCCGATAGATATTAAACGGATGGATTCAGTATAAACTGTGTGGAAACATCTCTGACGGCAGACGGTGTTTTTTCTTGCCTGGAGCTGCTGTGAGTTCTGGATGATTCAGACGGGATCCGTCCTCGGCCTACGAGCTACGAGCTACGTGGAGGAATATTTGTGTTGTTTACAGAAGCAATTCAGAGCTGGTGTCATGGAGGAAAACCACGGATTCATGCTGAACGAGTTGTTTGTGCTGTGGAGTTTAACACATTGTGCTCTCCGTTAAATTCTTCGTGTGCTCGTATTGTTCATAAAAAATTTATTGCTCTTGACTTGCTAATTTGAGCTCTCGAGTCAATATTAGTCGATATCAATTTGAAAAAAGTAGAAATTATGATTTGATAATATATCTCCACATATTTGTGTTTAGCAGAAAAATCAACACAAAGTATGATTACAAACGTGTGCTGCTGATCTTTATAGTTATTGATACTGTGGTAGTCTGACTGCACAGCTGGAAGTGGACTCAGACTGCAGAAAGACAAACGGCTCAAAGTGAACCAGTTTCTGTCAGCAGTACAAATGCAAACTTGGCCAGAACTACTAAAAAAAAATACCACTGAACACACCATAAAGCCATCCCTTCTGCCAGAGGGCTCTGATGAAGGGGTGCTGAGGCCCCTCTGGAGGGGGACTGAGGCCCGACCGGGCTGTGGTTGGGTCAACAATTACTGATCGAACCACTAAGTTTCATTTTAGCTAATTATCTGAATATTGAAATTGTTTCCACGTTAGATCTTCTGTTGTTCTGTTATACTGTTGATGACTTGACCGCCACACACACTGATGTGACACAATAACACATGTCTCATTTTCTCTAGAATCTTCCTCAGCAGCTCCTCCTCCTCCTCCTCGCTGGCCAAACCAAATACCTTCCTACAACAGAATACTGTACGTTCACACACACACACACACACACACACACACTGTTCCCAGCTCCAACATCTGCTTTGAAACATATTTAATGGAGAAAATGAAAGAAGTCGACAGTTAAAGAACCGTGTGAAAATGTTTCTGTCGCTGCCCGATCTCAACCGGTTTGTTCTGCAGATGTGCGAAAATGCAGCTACTTCCTGTGTCGAAACAATTCTATCAACGATGTTGGTTTTACTATTCATGAAATAGAAGATTCAAATGTTTCTTATTAAATAAATACACATTTTTCTTGTTTTTGTAAAGAATGTCTAATATATGGCACTAATGAAACAGAAGATTACGTTTTTCCTTATTAAATAAATAAATTAAACTTTTTTTCCTAATTTGGTAACAAATGTCTAATAAATGGAAATAATTTCATAATTCATTAACAAAAAAAAGCTGGTTAAACATAAAAGTAATTGTTCATATATATTACTGTTTCTCTGTATTTATTATGATTAATTTTAACCTCAGATTCTTTTTTTTAATCACATCTAAGTGGACCGCTAGATTTTGGCAGTATTGTAAAAGTCGCACTAAACATATCTGATCAGTTTGTATTTCTAAAGATAAATAAAAAGTGTCGCTTCAGCTGAAGCTTTTTGCATTTGAAGAACAAAACAGCGGTGACATAAAGTAGCCACAATTTCGGACGTTTCCTGAAAAGTCTTTGTTGACCTCCAGTGGTTTAACTTCTCACCTGGATGCAGTGATGTACAGGTGTACTTCAGTACACTGTGACATCACTCTTGGTGTGGTTAAAGGTGCCACAGACCTCTGCTGCTTCTACTCTTTAATGTCGTTACTGGCATGAAAAAGGTCGTGAAACAAAAACATTTTAAAAAGCACAACTGACAGAGTTAAACTCTTATCGTGAGTTGCTTTGGACCAAAACTTGTCAAATGAACGTCATGTAATTGATGAACACAGTTAAAGAGCGAGTGGGTGGAAAGAGAAGAGGAAACACTGTACAGAGCTGAGCTGGACGTGATGTAACGTCTGTCTGGACCTGGACACTGCTAAAGTCTGAGCTGTTATCTGTAGCAGGAACCACGTCTGTAGCCTCAGAGACACAACCAAGTAGGATACGACAAGGCCAGCTTCCTGCGTTTATGTTAAGGGGTGTGTGCACAGATTTTGGTTAATTGAGGTATTTGAAGCTCTTTAGCCATGCTAGCCATATAGCTCTAACTATTGGATGAAGTTTAAATTTGGTGCAGACATTCATGTTCCCCTCAGGATGAACTGTCATGACTTCAATGATCCTCTGACTCTTCATCTAGCGCCACCATCAGGTCAACATGTTAATGTGTCCAACACCAAACACCTGCAGAGCTACAGACACAACTTTGACGGAGGGCGCTGGCCCGTTAAGTGCAGCCTCACCGAGCCGCTACACATTGTCTGATTGATTAACAGGAAGAAAAACAGGAACCTAAAGAACAGAATGTAAGCAAGGAAAGATTCCAAACACTAGTTATTAAAATAATTTACATGGTAACAAATGTCTTCTTTAATGTGACACAAGAGATCCAGCTTTGTTTCTACTTAAAGAACCTTTCAAACAGCAGATGTGGGTCAGGGGTCATTCATGAAATCACTGACTGTCACTGCGAGCTGCAGTTCTGTGGTACTGATATGTGAGTAAAGGTACTTCTTTCCTCCACCTCTGCAGATCAGTGGGAGGGGTTTCCTGCAGAAACAGGCCTCCACCTCCCTACATGGCCGTGGGACTGGTGTGTTTAGCGTGCAGACGGCGTGGACGCAGAGCAGCAGATCTGTAAGTGGCTCTTTACTCCTGTGCATGAATGGGAAACTTACACAAGGGCAGAATTATTATACTGTTAGTTCTGGGAAAGCAACACTGAGTGAAATCCAACTTTGTATTTTTTACCTGACTCACCTTTAAATCTGCAGTTTGTTTTAAATTCAATTCAGAGCTACTGGGGGATGGGCTTTGCTTAAAACACCCTTAATATAAACTAAGCTTCTTGTTTAGTTCAGTCTGGGGTCATTAATGTCAGAAAAGATTCAGTTTAGGATCAGTTTCAGTCGTTTTACCCTGTGAAGTCACTCCTTAATGCACATTTTCAGCCTCATCTTCTGTTATATTCAGTGTGTGAGGGGGTTTAGGGTGTCAGACTCTTAATGCAAGATTTGACCTTTTTAAGCTATAAAATCTGTGCAAATGAAGGTTATTATGCATGTATTATTAGGTTTCGTCAGGATATTGATGCTGCTTTTATATGAATCACTTAGCCTGTGGAATTATGCATATTTCACACATATTCATGAGAAAGCTTATAATATTTTTTGTGTGTAAAATCTGCAAAGCAACAGCAGCCAACAGAATTAAAGAACTAGAGTAAAAGTATGAAGTCAAGAAAGTACCAGATCCTCAAATCTGTAATAAATTAGTTTATTTAAACCTCTTGAGCCAAACTGGTGGTTTAACTTGATGATAGTCACTGACTGGATTTAACTCTCTTTTGATTTATCGCTGTGAAGAAACATCATTAGTGTGTCAGTCCGGCTGCTGGAGTTATTTATTGGCTCTCAGCTGACATTACTGATCATTATAAACACTTTCAAAACAGTTTCTGACAATATTACAGCTTAACCTGCAGTCTGTAAAAGAATAATCTTCAACTTCTTCTTTTACTATCATGAAGACGACAAAGAAAAGCAGCAAACAGCAAAGTGTTTTTCTTTCCTCACATGTTGCACATTGTGAACAGGCGTTAGCAAAAGCCAAAAAACAACAGACTGCTCCTTTAAGAATAAGGGGGATGTTGTAAAAGAAGAATGTGTTTGACATTGCTCGTTCTCTTACTGTGCAAAGTTTTCCAATGTCTCTCCGCTGCCTTCAGACCACAGTAGGAGTTTTCCACATTATGCTGTGTGGAGTCTTCAATGTTAAACACGTTTTAATTCAAACCGTGTGTCTTCTTCTGTTTTACTGTAAAGATGATTCAGTTTTTGTGTTACATGATAAAATGCTGCTGAGAAACATTTCTCAGAGGCTCTAAGAGGGAAGTCAGAGCCAGAAAGTATGGAAGTTCATTAAGGACAAAACTGTCGCTGGAGCACAAAACAAATTCCAAGCTGTGATCCTTCTGAAAGTCCGTGTTTGAGAGCTCGCAGGGACGGATTCAAGAGGTTTGAGAGTAAGTTTACATCTGTAAAGATTTAAAAAGTTCAATTAGTTTTAAAAAATAGTTGAAAGTTAATAAATTAAATATAAAAAATGTCCTGGACAAAGTGATAATAAGCCAAATTCTAACTTGTAACATTAATAATTGATTTGCCTCATAAACATTTGATCATTTTGGCTTCCCTGTAAGTTCTGCTGGGCATTTTAACTACTGTTTTTTGATTTTTTGCAAAGAGAAACTTGCCCTTTGTATCGAACCATCACTCTAGAAAGAACAAGCGCTGCTCGTCCATAAGAGATTACTTTTCCACTGAGGTTCCTTTGTTTTAAAATCTGTTTTTTCTGACAGAATTTAGTGGAATTTAAAAAATATATTGCAACAAAAAAGCCCATGTAAATGTATATCTGAAAACTGTGCATAAAATTTGGTTTTCAAATCTTGACTTGCAGATTTCGATTTAACTTTTTGAACTAAATACTTTTGTCCTTAATGAACTTCCGTACTTCAGGCAGCTGTAAGTGAAAGATGTACTGCAGCCCCCCCCCCCTTTAATCCACTTTTGGAGCTTTTCCTTAAACAGAAAACACTACAGTGTTCATTACATTATACTCCTACAGGGACTGAAAATATGTCTGTGGTCCTCCGAAGTGATTTCATCTCGATTCACTTTACTTCACCAGAAGAATCCACTCAGGGGATCAATACTGCTGGTACACACAGTATCATAAGAACAAAAAGTTGATTTTCCAGATTCTCACTGATTGTTCCTCTAAATGTGTTATTGAATTACTGTCTAAAGTCCTTGCGGCCTCTAGTCTACATCAGTCTGACTGGTGTTTTTATCTCCTGCAGTATAATTATATTGTATCTCACCCTCTTAGACATTATTATTATTGTGGGATTATTCCCTCATCTGTGCCGTATCTGTAGAATCAGTCCTGCTACTGCATGAAGATCGCACAGCCTGTCACTCTCACATCTCTTTCTACATCTACCAGCCGGCTCTGTGCCAGATGCATAAAGCCGTGTGTACGCCTGATTCAGGTTCATAAATCTCCAATCAGAGTTTTTTGTAGACTACAAAACATAACTTAGAAACGTTCTTATGTCTGTTATTGTAAGGTTACGTCTCTCCTCCTCATATTTCATGTCCACCTCATCTTTTCACCTGCAGATATCTCTTGAACACCGCGTCTGAAGTCTGAGGTGTTCACATTCTCACAGTACAGAGTTCATCAGATGTGAACTTGTAGCTCCAGGCAGCGCATACCACACACACACCACATGCACAATAATGGAGGAGACACGCACCAAATCTGTGTCTCTGTGGTAACAGCAACGTGGCTTAACTGTGATCAGGTTATTTGACTGTTTAAATCCTTTTTCAGGATGTGTTTACATTATGTTTCATCGTGTGTGTGATGCAG
>LKNJ01002716.1:0-44623 GCA_002120245.1 Maccullochella peelii | reverse complement strand
AGCTGACCATATTTAGTGATTTCCTCCATTTCCAGAGAAAGCCTTTCAGCAGCCTGCAGAGACCTGGACCCTGTCACTGCTGGGCCCTGTGTCAGATTATAGTCATAAATGAGAGACATGCCAGACTACACGTTGGTCCCCGGGCCAATCCGAGTCATCATATCTTTCACATCCCGCGTGATGTCGGGCTGTTATCGGCTGATACCGTGCAGCTCACAGTGTCCCTGTCTCAAGTATTCTTCATGTCCAGGCAGCAGAGCATTCTGGTCTGTCTGGCTCCTCTGGGGGCGGATGAATACACCGTTGTTCACCAACAAGTAGTTCCAGCTTATAATTCTTCTTTTTACATTTCTGCTTGTGTTCGGATTAAACAAACAAGATTAATTAGTGTTAATAGGAGGTGGAGCTCCGTACTTCAGACTGATATCTGAACAACTCACTCTCAGAAAGACAGAAAGCGTGTTTCCCAAAAGTTCAAACTATTCCTGGCAGGCACCAAACGTGCCGGCTAGTTCTGAATATTCCCAATCAAATGTTTTAATTAATTAAAATGACCATAAAACCAGGTGACAGGGGCCCCGGGGCAGCCATCCAGCTAATAACTAATAACTATTGATCCAGTGAGACCCACAGAAGGAGTTTACATTAAACTCCTTTCCTGCCTGTAACGTAATCTCAGAGCAGAGAGCAGCTGAGCAGGTGTGATGCTGCTTTTCATACAGACTGTAAACTGCACAAACTAAATGTTGAGTCTAAGTGTACTAACAAACAGCGGACCACACACACACACAGACTGATGCCTGCAGACAGATCGTTCCTCTGTCGCTGGTTCGGCTCGCGGCAGGCAGATAGCTGATGTTTTACTTCCTGTTTATCTGGTCTCTGGGTGGAACTGGTCTCAGATCAGGAAGTCACTTTGTATAAACTGTGTGCACGTACTGATGATCAGTACAAAAACTTTAAAAGAAAAACACGCTGAAGATGTAGAAAAAACTCCATCATTCCTTTTCAGAAGTATTTAATCGTAGTATCGATAGTCAGTAATGGAAGAATTAGGAGTACAAATAATACTAGGTGTACTAATAAGTACCCATGTGGTATTGGTAGTGATAGTAGCAGTAACAGGAAACTAGACTTAGCCGTCCAAGAAGCAGCACCAGTAAAAGTATTAGTAGACGTTGAAGTAGTAATGCTACTGCTAGTAGCAGTTGTACTGTTGTAGTAGTAGCAGCAAGTGAAGTAGAGGTAAGACTGGTACCAGTGTTAGTAGCCTAGTGGTTATTATAGTATCATGTAGCAGTAGTAATAGTAGTAGTAGTAGAAGAAGTAGTTGCAGTAGTACTAGTAATAATAGTTCACTTCCATAACGCAGTAGTTACAGTAGCAGCAGTAGTAGTGTTAATAGCTAATTAGTAGTAGTAGCAGAACTAATAGTAGTAGCAATAGTAGTAATAGTAGCCGTGCTAACAGTTGTAATAGTAGTTACACTAGCAGCATTGTTAAAAGCTAATTAGCAGTAGTAATAGTTACAGTACTAGTAATAACAGATGTAGTAGTAGCAGTAGTCCAAGTTGTAGCAGAAATGCTAGTAAAAGTTATAGTATTGATGTAGTAGTAGAAGTAAAATCAGTACCGTAAAAGAAGCAGTAGTCGTAGTGTTAATAGCTAATTAAGAGTCGTATTCAGAGTTACAGTAGTAGTCGAGTAAGTAGTGGTACTAGTATTGATAATTACAGGAGTAGTAGAAGTAGTCAAAAGTAATACTACTGTAGTAGTAGCAGTTAGTAGTAGTAATAGTAGTGCTGGTAGTAGTGAGCAGCAGTAGTTGTGGTAATAGCTCAGAAGTATTATCAGTTACAGTAGTAGTATTTATGTTTGTTGAGCTCTGTGGTTAATAAAGTCTTTGTCTCCTTCAGGATCATCAGACTCTCTGGTCTCCTGTCCTGCTGCTGAAGTGTCTTTGAGCCAGACGCTGAACCTGTGCCAGGTATCCCAACATCACAGACGCTCACAGAATCTCGCAGACTCTCGCAGACCCTCACCCACTGTCACAGACGATCACAGCTACGGGGCCCACAGTCCTCCACCGCTGTCATCACAACATGTCTGATAGTTGTTTGGTTTCTCTTTCCACCTCTGTTGTTGCGTTGCCGATTCATCACTACAGCAGGCTTTCACTGTATAACAGAACATGCACTCAACACTTGAAGTCAGCCATAAACCCTCCTGTGTTTAATGAAAATGTCTCCGCAGAGACTCAGAGGTTACTTTTCTTCTTTTATGCTTCCTTACTCCTGCCTCAGAGGGACTTGACCCCCCTCCACTTATGGTCTCTGTGGGGAGTTTTGTGGGTTTGTAAGGGCTCACAGTGGAGTTTAATTTGTAACTGAAGCTGGTGTTGGTGGTCAGTCGGCACGGAGTGATGCTTGGGTTGGTGGGTCGGGTGACTTTATATGAACAGTGTGTGTATTTGTGGTTCAAGCTATGATCAGAGGTAATTACAAAATTAGCTTCAGCTCCATCTTTCTCCAGGATGTTCCTGCTTTCTTGATCTGTTGAGGAAATCCAAAATGTGGAATTTCCTGCAGATACCGTCAGCCTGACTTTAGACTTTCTCGTCACATTGTAGGAAAAGTTTCTGGATTTGTCTTTCATGTTCCCTTTAGACATCTGCTCAACAGTGCTTGCATTCTTCATTTTCATGGGAGAGGAAACCCAGGAGGCAAAAAACCAGAAAAGCTTCAGATCTACATTAAACAAAGTGAGAATGCCATCAAATCATATACAAGGGGGAACCACAAGGTTCATTCATATACAAATAGAAATGTTTTAAACCTCTAAAACATGTCGACAATAATTGTCAGGTTCACAGGGTTTAGACGGACTGAATCCAGACTAAACAAATCAAACAGCTTCATTCCCTTGTCATCACATTGAAAACACGGCGACAGAGAGCAGCTTTCAGATTATTATGCAGTGAATTACGACAGGAAGGATCAGAAGTTGGTGCTTTGGCCCAGCTGAGATCCAGACATGTAGGGGCAAATAGTAAGAACAGTGTGTCATCGATTAGGAAATTAAACTGTATAGATGTTTTTTTTAATGGAAGCAATGAAAAAACGCAGAGCAGAACAGAGCAGGTCAGACAACCTGGAAAAACAAAACACGAGAAGTTTGACAGCTTCTCTAACAGCCAGTAAATGCTACAAAAGTGCAGTGAACTGAAAAACCCCACAGATTTCTACCTGGAAATAAAACGTTCTTTGCAATTAGAATAAATCTTTTTCACAACTCGTAGTTTCACCAGATAATGTACTAGTTTTATCGCCTGTCTGCCTTAAAATGTATAGTTTTAGTGACGATGACGTTCATTATCCAGTGTCTTATTTTGTCCGAACCAACAGTCCAAAGACAAAGACCTTCAGTTCTCTGTGCAGATAAGAAGCTGGGACCAGAGGATGTTCAGTGTTTAGTGTTTTCATTTCAGCGCTAGTTTTGTTGCAGTACTTAAAAGGATGAATGTGAATGTTTTTGGGGTGTGTTTGCTTTGATTGACAGGCGTCTAATTGTCCTCGTGTCTCTTTCTCATCAGGTCTCTCTTTAGTTTTTAAAATGAATTCATGCCTGTTGGGTTCCGGTGGCTTTTTCCACGGGTCAGGAGGCCTCTATCACACACTTGCATCGGCATTGAATGGACTGAACCACTGACACCTGGTGTAGGAGTCCTTAAAACATCTGGGTGTGTGCATGGAGAGCCAGTTGTTAGTGTTGATGTGTTTCTTTTAGTTGCTAAAATTGTGCAGCTCTTTCAACTTTAAATCATCTTCACCTTAGAAGCAAAATCAAACAGGGACTCAAACCGTGGTCCTCGGAGAAGAGAGGGAGTCTGGATCGAGCAGCGACAGTCAGTCAGACGTTTTTATAAACCCCGCTGGTGTTTCTGGCAGCAGAAACCTGACGGGCGACATGAAGCCATTCCTCACTGCTGTCACTCTGTCTGAGGCGGTTTGTCCAAGTCCGGCCCTCGCTGCGTTAACAGCAGACCATAATAATTCAAAAGGTTGTTTTCTGTGGCGATTTAACATTATCAGATTTGACTGAAACCCCAGAGGTGCTCGCCGGCAACTCCAGAAACCACAAGTATTTTCAATTTGCAAAGCTTTGGCTTGTTTTCATCTTCTGCAAGGCTGGATGAGAAGATAATGTTGCAGTGCTGATGAGAGGACACAACGTCCACTGGTTCATTTCACTTATTTGGTCTGATTAGAGCAGAGTCTCTCGGAGAGTTGAGCTGATATTTATTTTATATCGTTTTCACTTTAAAAAACAGCTTCCTGTTTAATGGCAAATAATGGTTGCCACGGCAACGTCACTATCTTCACAGTAAAGCATCATCAAGGTCTTAAGACTTTGCTGACCAAATTTGAGGTGGATCTGGTTAACCTGCTGAGAGTACTGTGTAAAAGTTTAGGGCCATCTGCCTCCTAAATTTCGTACATCTAGGTAAAACGTGCCACAGGGGCTAGTCCGTTAAAAGTTTGTAGGCGGCGCTATTGAGCCATTTGGCCACACCCATGTGCGAGACACACAAAATATATAATTTTTCACCACTTCTGACGCATGTGCAAAGTTTCATGACTTTTTGAGCACCTTTAGCCCCTCAAAAATGCTTTTTATTTGGATGCGGAAGAATAATAATTCCTTCAGTTAACAAGCTACGGCGCGTCCTGGTAGTCACAACATCCCTGGCTCGATGGCTGTGAGCCTTTATTTCAGGTCTACAGCAGATCTTCTGAGTGACTGAAATGTCCATCCAGTTTCCCATTGTTTCAGCTCCTTGTTCACTCTTTCTCTTTGTCGGCTGGCTTTGGCTGCCAGCTGCACACATGCTGTTGTGTAATGCAGTGCACAATGAACAGTATACTTCAGGTATTTTATTTTGTTTTTTCAAAGGATATACAAACCACAGCCACACACAGCACAATAGAAAGGTCTTTTACAACACTAGTGTGGTGAAAATAGAGACCATGCAGACGATCATTCAGTCATGGGAGATTCTCCATATAGATGATAAAAGGTTGCTATATTTTATAGAAGGAATATATCTTATCTTTTCCACAGATACGCAACTATTCACGTCTGAGAGCCACAGTCCTTTCTGACTTCATTGCAATACATTTTTTAGCCAGTAGTGTTTCTGTAAGCTTGATTGACTAAAGTCTGTCCTGTTTAACACAACGTGCTGGAGTGACATTCCTGAAATATATTTTATGTAACAACGTTTTGTTTCTATTCACAAATTGCTAATCCGTACACCAGAGTTAATTCTAATTAACTGAATCTTGTCGATCCTTAAGCCCTTAAGCTCCACAGTGAGGGCCGACCTCGGTGCGTCTGAACTCGCACACACTTTTCAAATCCCCGTCAGCCTCTGGGCGCAGAGTCGTGGCTGTTTCCTCTCAGCGCTGCTCTCCAAACACGGCCTCTATACGTTCACATAACATTCCTGCGTTTGGATTAGCCAGAGCACAAACATCTGCCTTTCAGACAGTGCAACCACCAACAGTAAATCACAGGGGAGGGAAGAATATCTTCAAGCACCACCAGGGGCCACATCCAGGGGCCCGGGGGTGTTGCAGCATACAGCTGAGGTTTGGGGGGGGGGGGTGTTTAAAAGCTGTATTTTTTCTTCTTCAAACATAAAGACCAAGCCGACATGTTTTCAGCGCAGTATTGATTTACAGGACTGATTATCAGAGTTTCCGCCCTCTGACTGGCCTCCATGTTGCTGCTGTCGCGTCACTTTCTCACTTTGATTTGTCCTTTCGAGAGTTCACCTCGTCGTTCGTGTGTTTGGCTCATAATCCCTCCTAAAGTAGGGTTTTCATCTGGGATGCACTTCAGGTAAAAATATGATGCCATAAAAAAAAGAGGTACCTCTCACACATCAGATACACTAACTGTAACTGCAGGCATTAATATGCTGATACCTCGTTCAGTCTCTGCTACACTGCATGGCCAAAAGTATGTGGACACGCCAACATTGCATTATGTTCATTAATGTGCTTTCAGTTTTATTTATATAGCGCCACATCATAACAAAGTTACCTCAGGGCCCTTTTTCATACAGAGCAGGTCTAGACCGACTCCTTATGTTTACAGAGACCCAACAATTCCCACCAAAATAATACTGATAGCAATATAATAGTAATACTAATAATTAGACCAATAAGATTTATAGCAGTGGCGGCTGTTGAGCAGGTAGATCCAGACTCTACAGCTCTATGAGATGTCAAGAAATTGTATTTTAAATGTCAAATAATAGTGAGAAATTTCCATCATGGTGGCGTCTTGAAGTTGGTTTATCTGATCGACAGTTTTAAACCCAAATATATTTAGTTTTCTATCATCTGGGCCAAAGATAAGCTACAACGATTAACAATTGAAAAGCTGGAACTAGTTAACTTGTGCTTGAAAAAAATGCAGTTTTTCTGATTATGAAAATGGTTATAGATTAGATAATAGATAAATTTTCTGTCGATGGACTAATCGTTGCAGCTCTAATGGAATCCAAGCGGCACGCTGGCTCTGCCAAATGCAGTGCAGCCTTCGAGTTGTAGTAGGTGGTGCCAGAAGATTTAATGACATGATGAGAGATAATGCAGAAAAGACTTTCAGACTTTGCAAGTCAAATTTTGCAATAATTAATTCAGAATCGCAAATAGTCTGACGTCATGGGCGGAGAAGCATGTTGACAGCAGTGTCCTCCAAACATTTAGGCTCACACACGTGACTGCAATCAGCGGCGCTCACATGTGCTTCATTATCGGACCAAGTGGGAGCGAAGGGCCAGCGGTCGGTCAAGTGTAGAGACGAAACACTCGACTCTCTCTTCAAACATGTGCTCGCAAGATGTGAATCTAACTGCTGAGGTCGGAGTAATCCCTGCCTCGTCCAGGGTCAGTCCTGATTGGGGTGCTGGTGAGCCTCCGGGGCAGATCTGCCTCTTGGTGGGTCTGTGGAGGAATTACGGTGCCGACTGCTGATGACAAACACTGTGAGAGCAGCTGTGAGCTCGGCTTGTTATTGGCCTTTTTTAATATGTTTTTCTCATTTGTGAAAATGAGAAAAACATTTTAAAGGTTTGTGAATTTTTAACAGCGCGATTGTTGTGATCCTGTGACGGCTTTTAGTAAAACAGGTGATTTCAGCCAAGTAATCGGATCAGTCAAACCTGTTCCAGCTGTGCAGGTAATCCCTGTAAAGCAGCAGTCTGAGACCCTGAGCTCCGAGACCTTAACATCCCCAGTCCTGGTTTGTCCCCTGCTCTTCCTCTGTCGTGATGAGTTTCTGTAGACTTCAGTTGGTAGAAAAACCTGCAGTCTTGATTGTTTATAGCTTTTGGCACCTGATTTTGATTCAGTTTTAGTCATTTTGTGTCTTAGCTTTAGTCACATTTTAGTCAACAACATTTTCGTTTGGTTTTCATCATCAGCAGCATTTTATTCTAACAGACTATCGGCATCTTTGTCCTGTACAGTTATCCATCAGTCAGACGCTGGATTCACTCACTCGTTCTCTAAAACCGAGGTTCCAGACAACAACAACACATTATCTGCTTGTGGCGCTTTGTCGCCGGTTACATGTCCACCAGTTCAGTCTAGGAGGGACTTTTTTTTTCTTTGTCTTGTTTGAAGAGTTTCAGAAGGAAAAAAGCAAAGATTAGAGGAGTGTGTTTTTTTCCTGCTTTGTTATCCTTTGAATCTTCTCATGACCTCGTAGATTTGTCTGCCGACACCTTCTGGGGGTGAAGCACTGCTTTAAATAATGTTGACTCTCTGAGTTTAGCTTGTGCTGGCAGCTAAAGCGTCACATTAATGCAGTGATGTTGCTTTATACCAAACATGTAGAGGAAGATTTAGATGTTTGACAGCCGACATTAATCCTGCATTCAGTCCTTCCAACAGCCTGTAAATATGAAAGAGAGCCAACTAAATATAATGTAAAGTTAAATCCGCCATAATCCCTTTGTGATCACGGCGTGCTGGCCTGCATGTTTCTGTTGTTTGTCTCGGCTGTTTGGTTGTAGGCTCTGGTCTAATTTTCGGTTGGATTGTAGATAAATTTAATCCATAAATCTGTTGCTTTTTTCCTCACAAGAACCGGTAACATTAGCTAACATTACTGACAGAGACATGGCGATTCTGAAATGTAAGCTGCTGCTTGTTAGCAGAGCAGTCTCTAGTCTCTAGTCTCTAGTCTCGGCTATAAAGTCCCAAATGTTTCGAGTGATTATGTGCCATTATAAATTCCATTTAAAATTGAAAGAGTACCAGTTAGTCTAGGAAATTTACAGAAATGGTGAAAAACATTTGTATTTATCAAATCTTTTGTCAAATCTGAATCTAGTTTTGAATCTCTTATTGAATCCATTTGTCTTCAGCTTTCAGCATCTGTAGTAAGTAAAAAATACTAAAACCCAAAGATTGAACTGAGATCAGAACTTTTCGTTGGCTGAGAAAGCGAAGAAGCTTTGAGTCGCAGCATAATCCTTCTGAACAGTCGGTGTATCGAGAAGAAACCTCCAGGATCCTCCAACACTTTCTGCTCACTTCTGTAGTTGCTGAAGCAGAACTTGAACTTGGCAATGATCTCACTACATTTTAGCCCCACAAATATGTAACGTCCTGTTTGTGAGAGCGTAAAAACTTGACCTACAGCTCCTTTAAAAGATCAAACAGTGCGGTTCTCTGCGGTTTCATACATCACTGACATTCCTACACTGAGGACAAAGAAAGAAAGCCAACTGCGTCAACACTGTCACCTGTCTGGTCCCCACAGAGCAGAGTTCAGCCCGTCTTCAGACCCCATGCAGGACAAACCTGGACTGACTACAGACAAGAACTTCAGCTTAGAGCCAAAGTGCAGCTTTCACACTCCAAAATCAACTTCTGGACCTGATTCACTATTTCAGTATTTCCCCTCATGCAGAGGCGTCACACGGTGGCTGAACTTAGTGACTTTATTTGAAGCTTAAGAAAATATTATTTTCCAGTTTGCAAACACAAACTGTGCATAAAGCAGCATTACAACCCCCCAAAAAGCAGCATCTAGCTATCCTGTGGCTTTATGTAGGTTAGCCACTTGTCACTTAATAATAATTAAATAACAGCTCAGCTGTCAGCATTACAGCTGCAACAGAATATTATTTTCATGGTTAATGATTCACTTCAATTTTATTTATAAAGTGCTAACAGTTCCCACCATGAGCCGCACTGTGGCAAGGACAAACTCCCAGACCCCTTGAGACCAGGACCAGGATCTGGATCATGTGCACACATAAGAAAATAAAGGAAAGTGTAAATTACAATTTACCAGAGTCCAAAGTTACGTCTTCAGAGCTCTTGTTTTGTCCAACCAACAGTTCAAAACCCAAAGATATACAGACACACACACACACACACACACACACATATATATATATATATATATAATTCGCCATTTTTGCACACCTGTTCTTATTGTTCTTTTATTTATTTTCTTTTACTTTTATTTCCTCTTATAACTATATTCAGATCTGCACTTCTGCTCTTTGTTATATTTATATATTTTATTTGTTTTCTATTGAGATTCTGCAGATCTGCAGTTGTGCTTTTAGTTTTTTATGGTTATTCTTATTGTATTGTTGATTGTGCTGCTGCTGTAACAAAATAATTTCCCTCACAGGATCAGTAAAGTAAATCTATATTTAGCTCACGATGAAATAAAACAGAGAAAAACAGCAAATTCTCACATTGGAGAAACTGCAACCAGAGAATTTTTGGAGATTTTACTTGAAAAATGACTAAAATTATTAATTGATTATCAAAATAGTTGATTCATTTTCTGTCGAACATATTTCGGCATATGTTAGTGTAGCAGCTTTATAAGAAAGGGTGTAACTCAAATGAGATCTGTGTGATTCAGTTTGGATGAACCCACATGATATTCTGTCCTGAGGCACTGAGGTGTTAATTATTTCCAGCTTTGGTTTTCCTGATTTCCCGCTCACGTCTGTGCGCAACATTTGTGTTCTCGTGTGGCCGACGTTTCTCCCAGGACGACCTCAACCCCGGAAACGCTTGTCATGTAATGACAAAATGTTTTTGAAAGAATGGAATACTTGGATAGCCTTGAACGTGAATGTTTATTCTGGGTCTTGGAAATAGTAGTTTGACAAAATATTCTAAACTCAATGTGGATTTAGTTTCAACCACATCTCATGGTCTTCAGCTGGTGGGTGGTGTCTCTTCATCAATCAATAGAGAAACACCATCTATCAATCTCCCTGCATATATACAGCCATGTCATGTGACTGAAGTTCTACACTCTGGGTGACGACTGGGCAAACTCATTGTGCTGATGACGACCATGACGTGCAGTTCAAAGACCAGAAAAAGCTCTGGGAGGAGCCAGAGATTGAGATTATTTAGTCCAATTGGATAGTTCTCATACCCTGATACACTGACCTTATTTATGCATAAAGAAGTTTACAGAGTTTGACTTTGCTCAGAACAAGGACATTATTTGTCCTGCAGATTTTCCGCCAGGTGTTGCAGTCACAGATCAGCTGCACGTGTTGACCTGCATAAGGCATGTTCAACAGGAGTCTGACAGGAGGAGGAAGTTAAAATATCAGAGAGAACGAGGAGACCAGATTATCAGATCAATATTGATTGTTTACATTTGTTGTATCCTAGTTTAGCTGCTTCGTACAATTATATGCTGCTCTTCAATCTTGTGCAAACTATTCCTGCACGTTTGGCGTACAGAGTTATACATACCTGGAGAGCAGTTACCTGTTGAAGGTGGGGTAAGGAGTTGAGTGGCAACTGCGAAGGCCTGGACGCACCAGGATTTAAAAAGCAGCAAAATCAATTCCTTTCAATGGATCAGAGGATCTGCTCAAGGAGATAATCTGCACGAATGACGCCTCGCTGCTGTTAACTTCACGGTACTGTACTTTGAGATGGGCGGAGAGCTGGAGAGTCCAAAATACAGGAAGCTAACATAGCTTATTAGCTGTGTCTCATCATTTACTTTTATTTAACATCTATTATTGGAATAAAAACTGTTCCACAAAAGACCAACGTTTTACAGACCGGAGTCAACTCATTGTCCAGTTAGCATCAAAATTTTATTGAAGAAAGAGCCAAGCTTGCAGTTAGCTTACCAGCTACAGCAGTTTACCATTAGTCCTGCAAGTCACCGTCACCAAGCTTCTGGCCTCCACCTGTTCTGTATGGAGTGGTGAATGTCTCTTTGTGCTGCGACACAGCCAGAGGTAGGAATGTGAAGAACGTGGGCAAACGGAGTAGATCTGTGCACACCTGCCCGGTCAGATATTGGGTGATAGTGAATAGTTCTCCTTAGAGGGCAGGTACTGGCCTTCTCCAACACTCTCTGGTCAGTCCCGTAAGCCTGATTTCAGTTTGGACCGACCTCTAAACAACCTGTCTATACAGCTGAACCGGAAGAGCGCTCAAACTGTGACTAAATAAATAAGAATAAATGCGACGCGCGGCCGTCCATGTAAATAGATTTGGATGGATAAACGAATGAGAGACCGTCCTTTCAGTCAGCCTGTCACTGCAATGCTCTGCTGTGATTGTCTTCACATGCTTCACATTAGTGTCTGCTTGCTGGGCCTCAGCCATTTGGCAGGCGATTAAACACAGGCTTGAAACATGTTTGTGGGGGCGGGGTGGCCGTGCACACATGTTGATACATATACACACACATGCACAGACGGAGGCACGCTCAGGCTTAACGTCCTCACATTTAAGAAGTCCGGTTATTGTCACTTTTACTGCGCTGGTTTCACACTCTGAGGCCTGGAGGAGAGAAATCCCCTCAAACATAATCCCCTTCACCTTGGAAAAGAATGACAGCTCCGTTTCTTTGAATTCTTAAGTACTTGGTACTAAACCTGCAGGCACATAATGTGAAGCCTGAAACTGGAAACTTTTGCTTTTTTAAATTTCCCTTCAGCCAGGCTGGATGATGACGTTGCAATAACAAAAATGAAGAAAAGGCAAAAGACAAACATTCAAGAGTGGAAGGGGGTGTAGGGTTTGTTCCAACACAAAGTAAAGTCTGGTTTAGTAGGTACATCTAGCTAAAACTGATTCGGTCTAATATAACAGTGCTGCAATAAATCCTTGATGACACTTTCAGGCGCCGTGTTTCTATTATTCTGAAATAGATGCTCTCTACATTTCTCTGTCACTAATTTAAGGGATTCCACTCAAAAATGTTTGTTTATGCTGCTGATATTTATCACTCTGAGTTTTATATCTCTGAAATATCAAAATCGGTATCTGTCTCGGTGTTGTTTGGGCTCTATTTTAAAGGATGTCTGTCTGCTGGTGACGGTGTTGAATACACACAATATGTCATTTTTGAGTGTAACTCTCCAGCTCTTCATCCTCGTATGATTCAGGAGTTCGGGAAGGACGGCGTAAAAGCTGTAAACAAAGCGCAGAGGGAGTGAGACAGGTCTGGTCTGTACATCAGTGAGATGACACAGTGAACGACATCATCAAGTGAATTCACATGACATTTGAAACCGTTTCCGATTCATCTGACCAGACAGTCTCTGCTGCCCACAAATGGCAGGAAATGGCACTATTAGGCAGTAAGCAGAGCCAGGTGGAGTGGATAGGACGGCCTTTGCTCATCTGGCTGAAGTCATTCGCAGGGGAACCGACTGCTTCTGCTGTCGGTTCAAGTTGTGGGTTTGATGGGAGGGGCTTAGTGGAGTGATACAAGGCAGCAGAGAGAGGCGGAAGGTTCTGCCTACCCCGGCTTTAATGATGTGCTCTTTGGTCTTGGAGGTACTACTGTACGTAGTAAGCTAGTTAGCAAGGAATGCTAACAGAGCAGACAAACACATTGTTTAATCCATTCCTTACATGTTTGATCTTATGTTTTTGGGTGTGGAAAGGTGGAAAACCTTTGGACTGAGTATCACGCTCACTAGCGCCCCAGAGTTTGACAGACCAGCCGTGCCTAGTTACGTTAGCTTAGCTATGATTGGACAGTCGCTGTTCAGGGACGCCGTTTAACATTACCATTCAGTCATTTTGGCTCTGCTTGTATTGGTTTTGTTCTAATGCTTTGAATTGTAATTTTTCTGGCTTTGATCAAACTGTCTTTCTTCTGTTCTTCTTTACTTGCTGTTTATTTTAAAGCATTGTGTGGCTTTTGGAGACCTAAAGAAGAGTTATTGTATTATTATTACTATTCACCACCTGTCTGCCCCTGGTGATTAATCCCTCCTCTGCTTTCTCTCTGACCCACCACTACTTCCTAAATTGTTATAATAGCATCACAAGTGATGAGTTTCATCGTCCCTGTGTTCTGCAGTGATTTACTTTGTGTTGTAATACTGTCTAGATTGACAACCTTGCAATGCTCACTTGATGATTTATTCCGTATAATCCCAGTGCTGCAGTTATGGTCTCCTGTCACCGAGAGCAGATGAGTTCACGGCAGATTTCAGGGACACATCGTTTCAGTAATTACACTGATACCGCAGAAGGCACCCACTGTACACCCCCCCACCCCTCAAATGTTACACGGCTGCCAGATCGTCACTTTCGAAATCACTGGGGGGGTCTGACTGCAGCCGGAGGGTCCTGCACCACTTACAATCTGCTTTATTTGTTTATTCATGGTTTATGAAATGAAGGTGTTAAGGAGTTTAGCTTTCTTCTTTCAAATTAATTTACACATGAAGGGAACCAAACACCTTTATCTAAATCAAGGTGTTTGTTGTCAGGGGTATCATTAAGGATTACTGTTATTTTTTACCTCAGTCTTCATCTCTTCTGCACAAAATCAGTCTAGTACACTTGGAAACACTTTAGAAAGAGCCAATTTTAAGTTGTTGATGAGATTCAGATCAGAACTACTTTATTTTTAAAGGTTTTTACTAAAAGGTAAAACGTTTTGAAGTTCAGTAATGCAGAGTTATGGTGGGTGTCCCCACCCCTGTGAGCGCCTTCCAGATGGGAAACAGATTGGTCCTCTGAATTTATGGTTGTCTTTGTGTTATAGGAAGAGAGAAACCCGAGAGCCATTCCAGCATGGAGCGGGGGCGGGGTCTTCTCCTCAGCCTCATCATGGCAGCGTGTTTCTACGGCAACACTGCTCAGAAGACAGGTGGGTCTGATTATGCAGCTTATGACTTAACTTCCTGCATACCAGCACATAAGGGATCATGGCAAACGTGCCCCTACCTCAACATTACATCAGCCCATAACGTCTGTAAAACCGATTTATAGAGAAATGTATGTAGGTTCTCTCACACACACACACACACACACACACACACACACACACACACACAGTGGGCCTTGTATAGGAGATGTGTGTGTGATAAGTTGGAAGTTTATTTTCATTATAAACATGTAAGGAGCACTGTTACTAACCCTGTGTTTGCCGCTGAGCTTGTGGACATGATGCATTAATTTGTTTAGCACAAAAGCAGAAAATCACGGGCTGAAATGCTTCGATCGCCAGCGCCTAGTTCCACGAAACATATTGATCTGAAGTTTCCAACCCTACTGCCAGACAGAACGACACTGGACAAGTCTGCAAAAATCTGCATTATGTTCAACATTTGTTT
Source organism: Maccullochella peelii (assembly GCA_002120245.1). Classification (NCBI taxonomy): domain Eukaryota; kingdom Metazoa; phylum Chordata; class Actinopteri; order Centrarchiformes; family Percichthyidae; genus Maccullochella; species Maccullochella peelii. The sequence continues at coordinate 29,952 of LKNJ01002716.1, read as the reverse complement.
TACCTGCCTACAGGATGGTTGTGGAAAGAGAGTTATGGTAAATAAGTGATGGTTATCATGGAGACCCTGGATCCCCATTAAAATAAGTTCCATTATTTTAGGAATACAGTAAATTTGAATCTCTTTGAGGTGTTTCTAGGAATAACCCAGAGTATGTGGGGTGAGCATTTCTATGCAGCCAGGCACATGACTGTAATGTTTGTAAAGGTTTAGAGTCGAGGTGATGAACTGTGTAGTGAGAAGGAGAAGTTAAAGGAAATGAAGGTTTGGATCAGCACTTTGTCGACCTTCTGTTTGCACCACCAACACCTTCTGAAGGAAATTTTCCTCACTGTTTTGCATCCACCTGAAGGTTAGTGCTTTCAGAGCAGATCCCTGCTCCTGTCCAGAAACCGCCCACAACCTGACAACAAGCTGCTCTTTTATTTTTGTTGCTCTGGCTTGCACACAACACAAGCAAACCAGCACTTCTTCCTGTAAATCACGCTGACACCTTTTCACCTCTGGCTGGCACGCTTTGAACCAAGAGCTGCTCAGGTACTAAGAGCTTTTCATGTAGCTGTGACTTCTTATCTGCAAGACCTCTCCATGACTTAACAACCTTCCCTCTTAGTCTGCACTCAAGAGGCTGTAGCCGACATCGTCTTCATGGTCGACGGGTCGTGGAGCATCGGCACTGAGAACTTCAAGCAGATCCGTCAGTTTCTGTACACGCTGGTCAACAGCTTTGACGTCGGGCCTGACCATGTCCGCATCGGGCTGGTCCAGTACAGCACCACTCCACGCACCGAGTTCCTGCTCAACACCTATCAGAACAAGAGGGACATCCTCCAGTACATCAGCAAATTGCCTTACATGGGGGGCGGCACCCAGACAGGGCTAGGCTTGGGCTTCATGCTGAATGAGCACTTTGTGGAAGCAGCTGGAAGCCGGGCCGGCCAGAATGTGCCGCAGATCGCTGTGGTGATCACTGATGGCAAATCGCAAGACAACGTGGAGTCCCAAGCCCAGAATCTGAAGAGAAAGGGAATTGTTTTGTATGCAATTGGTATCAAAGATGCAGATGAAGACCAGCTGAAGGAGATAGCGAACGAGCCGCACAGTCTGCATGTCTACAGTGTGTCTGATTTTGCAGCGCTGCAGGGTATTTCTCAGAGCATCGTCCAGACACTTTGCACAGCTGTAGAAGAAGTCAGTCGACAACTCCTGCAATTGTCTCCAGGTAATATGTGTCACACCACACAGCTTGCAATGATAGAGCCAAGTATCACTGGCCGGTTGTTGCCCAAAGTATTTTTGTCCTCGAGAAATTTAAATGTCCAACAGAATTCACTCTGATGTCCCCTGAGTGTGAAAATTGACCAAGAAAGCTTTGTAAAGCTTTATTCACCCATCCATCAGTATTTAGGGAGGGTGGTACAAAGGAACAGTTGGACCACAGAATATCATCTATTTCATTACTGACAAAACAATCTTTCATCAAAGTCAGTTTAGTAGCTCTTGTGGAGCTTTCAATTATATCACATGATCCCCATCAGTAAATGGAGTTTGCTCAGTTGCCATTTGTTGCCCTTGTTGGCTTTAAAAATGAGCTTCAAAGATCGTTTTTGAACTTGGAAACGGTAGTTTTGAATCTGAACTCAAATTCCATATGAATCAAAGGTCAAGTCAGCTGCCGTTTCCCAGGTCAAGAATGAAATTAAAATCTCGTACATCATTCTCACTGAAACAAATGCCACCATATTTGAAGCTTTTATTAGTTCAGTTTCAGTTAGTTTCTATTGACCGTGTCCGTGAGGTGTTTATTCAGCTCGCATGTGGTTTCTGCATTGTCTAATTGTCTAATATTCTCAGGTGTTCCTGTTATTTTGTCCACCCTGTGTGTATATAAGCCCACATAGAACTGGTCCATACCCATCCTATATAAAAGAGCTGACCATTTTAACCCCAGGTTTCTATTGTCAGCAGCTCTACAAAGGCAGGCGGGGGATTTCATGCCTTGCTCAAGGGCCCCATTAACCTCAGTAGTGCTTCACATTCACCGTACCATTTTTTCAGAGTTATACCTGGGTTTTATGTTGCTCTGGAACAGGGGTTTTCATAGTCTCAGTGCCCCCCATGTTAATACAATAACAAGTTAATATTAATGCATTTTCCCATAATGCTTTGGGAGATTTAAACAGGAATTATAATGTTGCTGTGTGTTTATTTGGACATGGGAGATAATTATATCCTTGGAAAGCATAAGTCACACAGAATGTAAAAGTATCATGTATCACGTCTGTGTGTTCAGACATGTTTTATGGGTACGCAAACACACATTAAATGTTCCTCAGCTTGTTGCTCCAGATGCTGACTTTTTTCTCCCTCCTGTCCAGAATGTGCCAATGCCACCGTGGCCGACATTGTCTTCCTGGTTGACGGCTCCTCCAGCATCGGCGTCGCTAACTTTCAGGAGGTCCGGCAGTTTCTCCGAAATGTCGTCCTGGGCCTCGACATCGGCCCTGACAATGTTCGGATCGGCTTGGCTCAGTACAGTGATGAAACATACCAGGAGTTCCTGCTAAAGGATCACATGGACAAGAAATCCCTGCTGGCTAAGGTGGACACACTTCCTTACCGGACAGGAGGCACAGAAACGGGCAAGGCCATCGACTTCCTCCTGACGCAGTACTTCACCAAAGAGGCGGGGAGCCGAGCCAGCCAACGGGTGCCTCAGATCGCTGTGGTCATCACGGATGGGGACTCCACGGATGATGTGATAGCGCCCGCCCAGCGCCTGAGGCAGCACGGAGTCATAGTGTTTGGCATCGGGGTGGGACAAGCCAACCTGAAGGAGCTCGAATCCATCGCCAACCGGCCTCCAAATCGCTTCCTGTTTGCCATCGATAGCTACCAGGCTCTGCAGAGGCTGACAGAGGGTCTGCTGCAAACTGTATGCGTCTCTGTGAAGGATCAGAAGCAAGGTAAGGCAGAGGATTATATAAAACCTTCTTTTAGAGTTCTTTGTCTTGCAGTGAATCAGAGGAAAACCCAAACATCTGTTTGTTGTAATGTCCAGAAGCAACTGAAAAGTAACTTTAAGAGCAACTTACCAACCAATTTAAATCTTGCTTTTACTTGTTGTACTTCAGTTCTTACCTTGAGACGGTCATGTAGAAGAGTCCTCAGGGTGTTGGCCGGAGGTGCAACACACTTGAAACTTTGAACCAGAAGATTTTTTGAAATAATGATTTTTTATTAATCCAGCTTTTTAATTAGTGTTTATTTAACTTATCAGCAAGAGACAGATTTCAAAAAGAGCCTGAGATATCCTGACATTAAGTCCCGAGTATGGGTCGAACTTCAAAAAAAATTGGATCCTACATTTCCCATAATGCAACTTAATAGCATCTTTCATTAGCTGTATTTTAAATACATGTTCCTTTTCCTTGAAAGCAGACATAACACATGAAAACTCTGTAGTGATCAATGTAACGCGCTCTGGTGTCGGTCAAAATATGCAGCATTAAGAGACTGACGTTGTGAATCGGGGACAAACTGTATTGAACTTGTTGTAATGCAAGTTTAAGGTGGGAGCTTTAGTTTTCCACAGAAATGTTTCATTGGCCATAACAAAGTTTAGTCATAGGCATCAAGATAAGGATTACTATTTGCTTTTAGTGCTCATTAATCTTTCCATACTGAACCAACCATGATTTAGAGTCCTTTGCTGTCCGTAAAATGTAGCTGGTTAGTTTGGGATTTAACAGCATTTGCAATCTGTAAGAAAAAAGTATATTTCACCTACAGAAGTCCACTCCTACAAAGATACTAAAAAATACTGAAGAACTAATGGTGATAAAAGTTCTTGAGAATATCTCCTAATTCTGACTTGAGAATGATCAATTAGTGTCTTGTAATTTGTGGGTGAGATGCAATCTGATTTTGGTTTAATGTTATAATTGAGAGAGTTTTATCATTACTAATTGCTCAGTTTTTTTTCTGGCCGGAGCAGTCTACCACAACAGAAGATCTTCTTACTGTTCCTTTTGGTTTGTTTTCTTTCAGCCTTGGCAGAAAGGTTTGCAGACATTTTCTTCCTGGTGGACAGTGGCGTGAGTACAGCAGACTTCCAGCAGGTCAGGAGCATCCTCACCCGACTGGCCAATCAACTTAACATCGACGCGTCTGCCTACCGCCTGGGCTTGGCCCAGTATGGTCAAGATGTCAAGGTGGAATTTCTTCTTAATGCTTTCCAAACCAAAGAGGAGACACAGATTGCTATTAAGCGATTGCGGCAGCGCAGACTGCAACCCAACGAGCCTCGTAACCTGGGCAGCGCTTTGCAGTACGCCAGCACTCACTTTTTCACTAGTGAGGCAGGAAGCCGGGCAGACCAAGACTACCAACAGTTCCTGGTTGTTCTAAGTGGAAAAGACTCAGATGACCCCGTGTATAAGGAGTCGCGTCTGATCAAATCATCAGGAGTAACAGTGGTGGGGATAAGCCTTGGTGCTTCGATGACAGAAATGCGTCTCATAGCCACGGCACCATACATATACCAGCCCTCCAGCAACCCTGTACCTGCACTGAGGGCTATTGTCGAATCAGAGGAAGAGCAGACAACACTTACTGGAGGTGAAAATGTTTTTAATTTATGCTATTACTATTATCAATTAATCACTTGAGTGCACCTTTGAAAATGTATTCTACATCCCCTTTCCGAATTTTACGATTGGATAACGTCTCACATATGTGAGCTGTTTCTTGCTGACAGATGAGTGAACCAGTTTGATTGCCTTGTTAGCTTCGGCTGTAGCTCGATCACCTTCCACCTTTTTTCATGTGGTCTGAACATGGCCTTACACGACCTGCGTGAGGTACAAGTACACTTGTCAGTCAGCAAGAAATTGTTCACAAAACAAAATTTTACAGATGTATGAAGAAATGAGTATTCCTCATCTCAGTCTGTCCTTCATCTTGAAAGGAATCTGAATGGTTGAGTAACTAAAACGTGAATAGGTAATAATGATTTTCCCTGTCGCAGATTGCAAAGCAGCCAAACTGGCAGACATCGTGTTCATCGTTGATGAATCTGGAAGCATTGGATCCTCCAACTTCCAACTGGTGCGCACTTTCCTGCACTCGATTGTGAGCGGTCTGGAAATCAGTCCAACTAGAGTCCGAGTGGGCATCGTGATGTATAATGACAAGCCCACAGCACTTGTCTACCTCAACACCTTCAATGACAAGGACGAATTGCTGAAGTTCATCAAAATCCTGCCCTATCATGGAGGTGGTACGAACACCGGAGCTGCCCTAAATTTCACCCGGGATAAAGTTTTTACCGATGAAAGAGGAAGCAGGAAAGATAAGGGTGTCCAGCAGGTGGCGGTGGTGATCACAGACGGTGAATCCCAGGACAACGTGAGCAGAGCAGCAGCTAATCTCCGTCGGGCTGGTGTCACTGTTTACGCAGTAGGAGTCAAAGATGCCAACCAGGCAGAGCTGACAATGATGGCGTCGTATCCCCCCAACAAGCATATGTTTGTCGTGGACAGTTTTTCCAAGCTGATATCGCTGGAGCAGAGCCTGCAGAAAAGTCTGTGCCATAACATCCTTCGGCAAGCAATCTCAATCAGTACAAGAAGAATTGGCATCAAAGAAGGTCTGAACTTGTGTTTTTTTAATAGTAATATTATATGTTTATTTGAATATCAACCATATAAATATATAAAAATAAGTTTTAAGCTGATGCACTGGGAATAGAACTCATAATATTTTTGCTTTTCCTTTTCCAGGCTGCGTACAAACGGATGAAGCGGATATATTCTTCCTGATTGATCACTCAGGAAGCATTTACCCCACCGACTTCCAAGACATGAAGAAGTTCATCATCGAGTTTCTGCATACCTTCCGTATTGGGCCACAATATGTCCGCATGGGGGTTGCAAAATATGCAGATTCGCCAAACTTAGAATTTGATCTCACAACCTACTCAGATGCCAAGACATTGGAGAAAGCCGTAGAGGATATTAAACAACTAGGAGGCGGGACGGAGACAGGAAGAGCGCTGGCATTCATGGGACCACACTTTGAGAGAGCAATGGCCACTCGTGGTCACAGAGTCCCAGAGTACCTGGTGGTCATCACTGATGGAAAATCCTCTGATAAGGTCATGGTTCCTGCAGAAAAACTGAGGGCACAGGGTGTCATCATCTATGCCATCGGGGTGAAAAATGCAGATGAAGATGAGCTGCAAGAGATTTCCGGCGACCCTAAGAGGACTTTCTTTGTCAATAATTTTGATGCTCTGAGGCCCATCAAGGATGACATCATCACAGACATCTGTTCTCAGGATGGTAAGGAAAACTGGACTAGAGTTTAAAATGCATGTCTACCATATTCTGTACGTGGCCGTTAAGAGCAACATACACCAGCATCAGTTAGCCGATAGTAGAGGTGACAGGAAAAGAAGGGAGAGTGATGGGGAATGACCCCACTGTTTCTACATAAGACCACAAACTGATTGCGTCTTAATACACGTCTATGATCATAGACGTGTGATGATAGAGCTCCAGAACGGCACCAATTGTCACATAATTGTTGCCCAGATTGGCACATCCTGGCTACCATACCATTACTACTTCCTCTATCTGTGTGATGCATTCAATGTGTGTTATCAATTGAAAATGAAAAGATGTGACTCCTCATGATGTGGTCGGTGTGTTGCACTTTACTTACCACTGAAAGGATTCTGTTGGTAAGGCTACATTTAGCATATTTTGAAAATAGCGCTAAGGGCCCCACGGCAAGAAAAACCGGAACAACACACTAACATGTTCGTGTTACTCTGTCCACAGTTTGCAAAGACATACCAGGCGACCTCCTTTTCTTGATTGACAGCTCTGGGAGCATCTATCCAGATGACTACAACAAAATGAAAGACTTCATGAAATCTGTCATTAGCAAGTCCATCATTGGGCAGAATGAGGTGCATGTTGGTGTCATGCAGTTCAGCACCGTCCAACGCCTGGAGTTCCCCCTCAACCGCTACTACAGCAAGGAAGAGATGTTGAAAGCCATCAGTGATATGGAGCAGATTGGTGGAGGCACACACACGGGTGAAGCCATCACAGATGTGTCACAATATTTTGATGCCACCAGAGGAGGGCGTCCTGACCTGAGGCAGAGGCTGGTAGTGATAACAGATGGTGAGGCCCAAGATGAGGTCAAAGGCCCCGCTGCTGCTCTGAGGGACAAGGGAGTGGTGGTCTACGCCATCGGAGTGGTGGACGCCAACACCACGCAGCTGCTGGAGATCAGTGGTTCACTAGACAGGACGTATGCTGAGAGGGACTTTGACGCTCTGAAGGACTTGGAGAGTCAGGTGGCCATGGAGCTCTGTGATCCAGAGAGAGGTAAGAGCGGGCTGGGGCTATCCCAAACATCAAATCATTGCAGGAATAGAGCATAACAGGTTGTAAGCCACGGATTCCTTCTCTTTTTTCATTAACTCTGACTCACATCTAGAAAAGAAAACATGTACGTATCATAAGTCTTTTTCAGTACAGATCCTACTGAAGTTGGCATTGGAAATCTGTCTTGGAAATCCTAACTGGTGCTAACTTTTAGTTGCGACACCAATAGTATTGCTGGACAGTATTATTCCACTAAAACTGATTATAAAGAAAGATAATAGGTTATCTAATAGGTTTAGGAAAAGAAAACTGTCAACAAAACCCATCTGACTCTTGGGTGGATTGGTTAGTAGTTTGCTAGCTAACAAGACTGAACATGTAAATAGGACAGCTTTGAAGTTTTTGGATGGCAAACAAGCATATAAATGTTCTCTTAAGTTACTGATTCATTATAATGCAAATTAACTTCTAATTGGTTCCTCAACTTTCCTGCCACCCTTCCCTCTGATCCCATTTGCTCTTTGTCCTTTTATTTCCAACCAGAGTGCAAGAAGACAGAAAAAGCTGACATTATTTTCCTGGTGGATGGCTCCACAAGCATAACCCTGAGCAAGTTTAGAAGCATGCAGAAGTTTATGGAGTCGATGGTAAACCAAACCACCGTTGGCAAGGACCTGACTCGCTTTGGGGTCATTCTCTACTCCACCAACCCCAAATCTGTTTTTACTCTGAAACAGTATAGCTCCAAACAAGCTGTTGTTAAAGCAATATCAGCACTGAAGTCCCCATATGGAGACACCTACACAGGCAAAGCTTTGGCATACTCTTTACAGTTCTTTAACGCTGAAAATGGTGGTCGGGCGGCTCTCCAGGTGCCACAGATTCTCATGGTGATCACAGATGGTGATGCTACTGACCCTAACAATCTGGTTGCGCCATCCATGGCACTGGCACAAAAAGGGATCAGCGTCTTCAGTATCGGAGTTGAAGGAGCCAACCTGGCACAGCTGGAGATCATGGCCGGCCACGACACGTCCAGAGTTTTCTATGTGGACAATTTTGCTGCCCTGGAAACTCTACACAAGAATATTTCTCATGTCCTCTGCAATTCCACCAAGCCAGGTAAGAGGCAAAAGTGTCATAGCACCTTTGTACACAGTAGCTCTAAATCTTGACGGTGAAGATGTAAGGACTCATAGCATCATAAAGCTAGCCCACATCTCCTTAACTCAGTTTTCATTACAAGATTTAGAGGGTCAGTTCACTTGAACCTGGAAGTATCTAGCCATGTAGATCATTTTGCCAGTGGAATTTAATTTGTGGTGCTCCAATTCAAAAACTTTGGATTGGATAACCCAACAGCAGCATGTCTTTCCATTTATTCTCTTTGCTTTTGCAGTTTGTGAAAAACAGCAGGCTGACCTGGTCTTCCTAATCGATCAATCTGGCAGCATCAACCCAGAGGACTACACCACCATGAAAAAGTTTACGACAGAATTAGTGAACAGCTTCAAAGTCAGTGAAGATTTAGTGCGTGTAGGACTCGCCCAGTTCAGCAGCACTTTTCAGAATGAGTTTTACCTCAACCAGTTCTACACCGAACAAGCCGTGACCAAGCACATCTTGGATATGGATCAGGAAGGTGGAGGCACCAACATCGGACTGGCCCTGGATTCTATCAGAGATTATTTTGAGGCGTCACGAGGCGGCCGTAGATCTGCTGGGATTTCTCAGAATCTGGTGCTGATCACAGATGGTGAATCGCAGGATGACGTGGAGGAAGCAGCTGATCGTCTCAGGGAACTGGGGATCGAGGTGTTTGCCATCGGCATTGGAGACGTCCACGATCTGGAGCTCCTGCAGATCACTGGCACCCCAGAGAGGCTGTTTACTGTGCAGAACTTCGGCAGCTTGGAACAGATCAAGCAAAAGGTGGTTGACACAATATGCAAATCCAAACCCTCCGAAGATCCACCTGGTGAGTTTAAAAGTTGGACTTTGTCTCTCTGTCTGTCTCCCCTTCTCTTCCGCCATATTCCTCTGTGACTGCTAAATGTGAAGACACTCTTCTTTTCACCACAGACTGCAGCATTGATATCGCCATGGGATTTGATATTTCTCGAAGAACTTCTGGTGAGATGCTGATCAGCGGCCGCACCAAGCTGCAGACCTTCCTGCCAGAGATCTCCCATTACGTGTCCTCGGTACAAGGCCTGTGCTGCGTCGGCCCGGCACCCATCAAAACCAACCTTGCCTTCCGAGTGGTGAGTCGTGATGGACGTTCCCTGTACGACTTCAACTTTGAGGGCTACAGCGAAGATGTGGTGAGGAAAGTCATGACCTTGAATTTGGCAGAGCCCACTTACTTCAACACCGCCCTGCTGAAATCCTTTGGGGAGAAGTTTGAAGCCGAGTCCAGAGCTGGTGTGAAGGTGAGTCTGAGACGAAGCACAAAGTCTTACATACACAAAAACCACTCTGTCATTTTATTTTGTTCACATCTCAGTCTAAGACATGTTTTTTGTTAAAGGTGATGTTTTTCTGTATTCATATTGATTTTAGGTGGTGTGATAATTTGCCCAAACTCTTAGCTGTTGTGGTCCTTTTCAGAAATGAAATCAGCTGCTTGTTAAATAAAGACATTACACGGATCAGTCTGGACAGTTTTGCACTTACACTCTAGTAGACAAGTTAGACAGTTTCACAAAAATAAAAACCAGCAATGAGGAGAGAAAGGAGTCGTTGGAGACCAAAGATATTATTCCAGCTACTGTTTCACTCATCACAGGAGAACTCTTAAATTCTTCCATATAGTTTTCTACTGAACAGAACTGAGCGGCTTGAAGCTGTAGCTCAGTCAGCCAGGTTTTTAAGTGTGGAAAGAGTTGTAATTTGCCTGGAATAAACAGAAGTTTTAGTCCACTTTTGACATATTCTAGCATTAAACTGCTGACGTTAGATTCCTGAGCGTCTGACTGTGTGGGATTTGTGATTCCAGAGTCCAGGAAAGTCAGAAAAATGACTCTTAATTGATTTTCAGATATTTTCATGAGGTTGTAATCATTCTGGATCTCATTGTTTCCTTTGATGCTAAACCACAAAATCTGGCGCCAACATGGGATTAAACAAACCATGACAGTGGTTAGCAAGTGCAAGTTTAGTGACAGATTAATCACTATATAATCTGTTAAAAGTTTCAGTAATCCAGTAAAATCATTTATCTTCCAAAGAAATGTAAGATTATGACGCTACTGTCCCCTTGTTCTGTTCTCCGTGGTCAGCGAGTCATTATGGCATTTCCTGTGTTAGATGTTTCTTTACCTTCAGCTGAATGATGGCCAGAATCATTTGCAGAGCTGTCAGAAAAAGCAGATGAGATGTAGATATCTTATCAATAAAAACAGTCTCACGTGTGACCAACCTCGTCCATCAGGTGCTGGTGATCTTCTCAGATGGACTCGATGAAGACGTCATGAAACTGGAGCATGAATCAGAGCTGCTGCGAAAGTCAGGTAAAAACTGAGAGAGGCCGAGTTTTTGTAGATTATGTAAATTCAACATAAATGTTATCTTCTTTGGTGTGTGTGTTGTCTGCAGGGGTCAGCGCTCTGCTGACTGTGGCTCTGGAGGGAGCGCGTAATCCCGACCAGCTGCAGATGGTGGAGTTTGGCCGAGGATTCGGCTACAAGCTTCCTCTCAGCATCGGCATGCAGAGCGTCGGCAGCACCATCCTCAAACAGATTGTAAGTCATTCATGTTGCTGCTAACCACAGGTTAAACAGCCTCTGGGCTCACCTGCAATAAAGTGTCTGTCGCTTGTAGAGTGACTTCATATTTACATATTCAGTTCTGATTGGGCAGATCTCTACAAGACAATAAAATGACACTTTATTCATTCATTCTAAAATAAAATCTGGAAAGAGGTGAATTTATTTTGGAGTCAAGTGAAATAAAGTCACCCTATTGGTGTATTCTTACAGTAGCTAGGTCTACTAACCCTCCAGAAAGACCAATTATCAAAGGGAAACTGCCAGCCGCGGCTCATTTTACATTTTGTAACTTGTTTATTGAACAGTTGTAGAAGTAGAAATGTAAAATTGAGACATGAGTAGCATTTAGCCTTACAGCTATTAGCTAACAACACCCCCTCATAGCGGGGTTGGGAAGTTTGAGCTCTGTCCTGAGAGTCTGGTCGCACTGGACCTGGAGGCTTTGGGACTTAAAACCGTGAATTTATGTTACATCACATTACATTTATTTAGCTGACGCTTCCGTTGCAATTGAATTCAGCATGAAATCTTTAACTGGACCCAAACTTTTCTCTCAGCAAAAGCAAGCTATATTTTCACTTTTGATGGCGCTAGGCTAGCAGTTTAGCCTCTGCTTCCAGTCTTTGTGCTAAGCTAGGCTAAACATGTCCTGGACCCGTCTCTGCTCTGGACCCACAGAGATGAAACGGAGACTTATCTTCTCATCTGACTCTGTGTAGGACAGCTAATGCACCCCTAAAACATGCTAACCTGCCAATCAGCCAGCTAGCACTGCATTTTATTTCATGCTTTTCTGCTGGCTGTTTGTCAGTAACTACGCTAGTTCAGGTCACCTTTGCTGTTTATCCAGGTACTGTGGACGCACCACGCTGTAGTGTCTGCAGTGGTACGTGAATGCCTTAACATAAGTCTTAATGAGACTGATAATGAAAAACAGTTTTTAGTGTGTTGGAACAGTTCAAAAAAGGTTTTCTCAGCCTGATGAGAATCGCAGAAACTCATTAGTTGAGAAAAGCTTTTCCTGTCCAGGCGAGTCTGTTTGCAGGAATGGAAACCAGGAAAAATGTAAATGACTCACCATGTTAAGGAATAGCCGTTGGCAAAGACAACTTTAGTGGGTTTAGTGGAATTCTTGTCAGCTTTCTCTTTATACTATATAGCATGTTATAGCAGCCAAAACCTTCAGCAGCTAGTTTACTCTTTATGTTTCTACAAACAAGCCTTAAGAGAAAAATCTGCTTTTGGGCTTAAATCTTTTGTCATATATCCAGATTATTATTTGATATTAAAAAAAATTAACTCAATTTGTTATGGGGAAAAAATAATGCCTACTGTTTTATTTTTCAAAACTTTTACTGAAAGTTTGAACTTAACTTAGTAAGAGACCTATCGGACATAAACAGCCATAAACATACACATGCAAAAGAAAGAGGAACAAAACACACACGAGTTAAATGTATATTTCATGCATTTAAGTGAGCAGAAAAGCTTTTATCTGGTTCATGTTCCAGATTCTCTTTAACATTTTTTACTGTTTGTTTTTATAAATTAAAATTTTTCATAGTTTCACGTTAACTGTCTGTCTTTCTGCAGGACACGGTGTCAGATAGAGAGTGCTGCAACGTCATGTGCAAATGTTCGGGACATGAAGGCACCCGTGGCTCTCAGGGCCCCCCGGGGTCAAAGGTGACTGCAATACACACGCCTTTAAACTTTACTTTTTACTTTACTTGGTGAAAACGTGTCAAAAGCAACAAGGAGGCTGGTGTGGGCTGAGAGCAGGCAACGCAGAGGAGGTCAGACTGTTACTGAGGGGCGTGAAACGCCTCTTTTTCTCAAAGCTGAGAGGAATGACTCCTCGATCAGCGCTGGAACAACTACTCAGACCATTTACATCAGTAACAGTATCAACACAGCAATATAAAAGTACTTCATTACAAGTAAAAGTACTGGCTGTGCAGTAAAATGTCTCCTGTGCCTGAAATCTGACTCTATCTGACATTATTATTATTATTATTATTATTATTATTATTTTACATTTGCTGGAGCTGCTCGAGGGTCACCTGATCAATCTGAGGGGTCGACAGATGATTAATGGCAGAAGTTCTGATACACAAATCTGTTGTCAGTTTGGGGATTTTTCTCTAATTTTACTACTTTTATGTTTTGGGGCCTTGAACAGTTTAAATGAAAGCATGTGAGAAGTTTAGAGGGGAAGGCTTTCAGAGTGTGTTTGTTAAAGACTCACAGCCTAACAGGGATGAGAACCACTGGTTTCATCCACAACAATGTGTTTTATACACTTGTCAAATGATTTGATGTAAAATCTTAAAGTGGAAAAAAACTACAGCTGTCAAATAAATGGAGTAAACGAAATAAGTAAAGTACAAGTACCTCAGATTTGAGTTATTCTGCCCTTAATGGAAGTCACTTTATTCTGAGATCATTTAAGTCGTAACTAAGAGACATCAGTGTTCTAATAATTATAATGATTATTATGTCGGTATTAAACATTTTAAAGACTTTTTGGTTGGTTGTCGAACTTGATTTGAAATCTTGTGCCACTGAAGCTACTGTGTGTTTTCTGAACAGGGTGTGTCTGGACAGAAGGGTTACCCCGGGTTCCCAGGAGAGGAGGGCGTCGCTGTAAGTGCTTCTTCACATTCTCATTTCAAAGTTGATATTTGACCCGATAAAAGTGACACTGGTGGCTGCAGATGGAGGTTTGTTCTTAACTGCAGTCATGGCGGAGAACCATTTTTCAAGATTAGCTGCGTCTCAAGAGTCCATTAAAAGCTGTGTTACGGTAAACTGAATAATCAGACTGAAACATCTCGTGTCCTGGAGAACAGTCGAACTCCTTCAAAACTAAATATCATTGCTGTCACACACAGAAAGAAATGCTTGTTGTCTCATTGACAGCATGTAGTTTGTCAATTAGTCAACTAACTGCTCCAACAGAAAGTTATTGTACACCTGAGGGTTAGAAATGGTGGCATCGGTGTTGAAGCAGCACCACGTCCTGCTGGACTCCCCTGTGCTGCATCACGGCTCACTTTGTTTGTATATTGCAGGGTGAGCGAGGGGGTCCTGGACCGAGTGGACCTCAGGGCGTCCAGGGTTGTTCTGGACTCAGGGGACCGAAGGTACAGCACCGCTACTTATTATATTAGTGATTAATAATGATGCATATAGTTGCTGTTATCTGCCAGATGTTGATGATGTGTGTCTAACCGCTGCTGTTTGTGTCTGCAGGGCTACAGAGGTCTCCGGGGAAACAGGGTGAGTGACTCAGGCCTGCTGGAATGTAATAAAGTCAGTTAAGCGATGAAGTCACGTGATGTGCCGAGGAATGTTTGGACAAACAGAGATAAACTCAAATGACCCGGAGAAAAGGAAATCTGCTGTGACACCTGATTCTCTTCCAACGTTGCAGGGTGAACACGGGGAAGACGGACTGGACGGAGTTAGCGGAGAGCAGGTACCAACTGCAGCAGCCACACATCTGCTCCGCTGCATGAGGATGAAGAGAATCATCATCGCTGTTATCGCTATAATTTACGCGCCATAGGTTTTCAAACTGTGGGCACGGGAGAGTTGAGGGAGGGACAGGTGCACGCAGGTGCTTCAGAAACAACAGGAAGTTGGTTATTGTAGTTTGGAGCTGCAGCAGTGACTCATGGATGTGATTAAGGTACTTAAAATATTTACCACCCAACTGCTGCAGTTCTTCTTCTCAGAGTCATAACTCTGAAACACGTATTTTAGATTCTTTGTGACTTCCACTGTGAGGAGATCATCATCTCTGACGTCCATCCAGAACAAACGTCTAGAAATCCACTTAGAAACCAGAGAACAAAGCGGCTGCAGAAGCTGCCTGAGAATCCTGCTGTTTTTACCGTCTCTTCAGTATCACAGTGATCCAGTGATGCTGTCTGTACGTCCACGGGTTCACTGCAGCCAGGAGCTGCTGACGGCTCATTCAGCTCACTGCTGATGGAGACAAGCTGCCAAAATGTAAACTAATACAGGCTAAAACAAAACAGGGCTCAAGTTGTAGTCCACAGCTAACTCGCTGTCTCCATGGCAATATTATGATTATCATTTACTCAAAGCCTGATTGTCCCACTTAGAAGTAGGACAGATGTGCCTGGATCGGCCCAGATACCGATCTTTAGGGTTATTTTAGTATCTTGAGCCCTAAAGTGTCCTTTTTTACCGAGATGTTTATTTAACATTTTTATTTTTGCCCTAAAGTGGCAGCAGAGTAGCGTTTGAGTGCCCCTCTGATGTGACAGCAGTCATAATCCCGCATGAGAAGAGTTAAACAACAAACTAATGAGACCAGATGATGCCGCTCGGTGATGTTGAGATACATATAGATCTGTTTTGGTTCATGGTGTCATTATGGAGGAAATGAGCGGGTGTGTTCAGGAAACGAGCTGATTGGAGGGATTTTCTGAGCTGATTCTGGTTTTGTGTTTTTCAGGGAGTGACAGGAAAAGATGGAAGTCGAGGAGAGAGAGGACACCCAGGAAACCCAGTAAAGCTGCCTTTACACTTTCTGTGATCATCAGCTCCGTCTGTCTGTCAAACTGTTCACAATCCAAACACTGTTTCGTGCAGCTCTGTTTTGTGAGCAACACACAAAAAAATCTGTTTTTCCCATTTTTAATAAGGCTTTTATTTTGAAAAACCACATTTAAACAAACAAATTAAAGCAAGTAAGAACAACATATTATGTTATATATAATAAACAAAAGGAATCTATATATAAACTGTATTATTGCTAACAAAACTTGCTAATTCAGTTTTTGTTAGCTCAGACTAAAAGATTATAAGATTTAAATGGAGCATTTATTTGGAATAATGAGCATTTTGTATTTTATGTTAACATTCATAATTAACAATAACTCATTTATTTATATTAACATGCATAATTTAATAATTGAGGTGCATCTGAATAACAGTTAATTCAATAATGACCTTTGACTGAATATTTATACAGATAATTAGATCGTAATTATTTTGTTATTAGTAATAGTGCTACCTTCTGTAAATACTTATTTTTGTTTTATTCACTTACATGTACTTATGAATAAGAAAGATTTAAAATACTGCTCAGTATTCATGATACTAGTATATTTATACACATATAAATACTGCATCACTGTTATCTTGATTTCATGTTGTGTTGCTGTACTGATTCTCCTTCAGCTGTCGTCACAGTGAAGTCAGAGGCGTTGACCTCTGACCTCCAGGTGGTTGATTGACAGGTTGAACTGTCGTCCTCAGGGTATCCCAGGTATCAGAGGGGAGGCGGGGCCGAGGGGACAGCGAGGACTGAGAGGAGATCCGGTGAGTCCCAACACTTCCTCTGTTGTTTTTGTCCTGAATCTGTTTATTTGTTCAGTAGTTTTAACCTATAAATAAGCTTCAGGTCGACACCGTGTAAAGATCAATACCTTACTCTTCTACCGATTAACACGTTATATCTCGTTTGTTTAACACGTAAAAACTGACATGTTTGGAGGTTTTGGTAGGTGGGTTTTGTTCCCTTTGGACAGAGCCAGGCTAGCTGTTTCCCCCTGTTTACAGTCTTTATGCTAAGCTAACTGCTCGTGGTAGCTTCATATTGAACCTACAGATAAAAGAGAGGTATCAGCAAATTAGTGTATTTCCCAAAATGTTGTACTATTCCTTTAAGAGCAGCACACACCGCCAGCATCAAAGGCTGACTCGGGTTTTTTATAGATTTTTTTATTTATTGATTTCTATTTTGGGGGCGTTTTGCCTTTATTAGATGGTGATGGTGTAGAAACAGGAAGGAAACATGCAGCTGGAGTTTGCGTCTCAACGTACGGCTGCTGAAACCTGACTTCGTCTTCTGTCTGTGTGACGTGCTGCGTAACGCTGTCACCCCGCTCAATTCTTTCACTTTATTCTCTTAAATGAGAGAAAAAGATCCTGGAAACTATTTCTTTAAAGCAAGATGGAACCCTGGAAACAGGGAGAATAAAGAAAGTCACATAGATGAGTCTGGTATTCTTTGTGAAATACTCCCTGGTCTGCTTCCTTTGCTGCTCTCTCTCTCTCTCTCTCTCTCGCTGTGCTCCTCTGTGTCTCTCTCCCTCCGGATTCTGTAGCTTTTAAACTTTAGCTCGACCCTCTCTGCTCTATGTTCCCGGCTCTGTGCTTATATAACTGCTCTGGTATGCTGCCGCAACCCTTCAGCGCTCATGTTCTCTTTGAACAAACCAGATAAAAACAGTGGACTTTTATATGTTGATGACAGTTTGTTCATTTTTACAGACAAAGGACAAACTTCTGGGATCACCTAAAAGTTGTACTCAGAGGCTTCCTTCCTGTTCCTCCTTCACAGTTTCTTCATTCCTGAACTATTTACAGAGATATTAATATATTTTCTCAGCTGGAAGGAAGACACACTAAAACCATAAATATCAAAGTTTTTAAAGAGAATCGCTTAAAAGAAACACAGATCTGTCTAATCATTCTTTTCATTAGTTCATCAGAGGAAATGTATTCACACAGTGCAAACGTTCATCAGTCTGCTGCTGAACCCCGAGAGAAACAGTGAAGATCGAAGCAAACGTTCAGTTTAAATATGGAGACTGTGCGTGGCTTTGTTTTTTAATGACAAAACCAGAAAATATTATATTCAAGTGTTGCTGCAGGTTTAAGGAAATTAGTTTAGCTGGAGCTTGTTAGAGGCGATACCAGGTCTGGGAGTGAGGTCTGCCTGATGAGACGACTTCAGGGGTAATAAAGTCCCACAGGCTAGAGTCACAGATGAAGATCTGAGTTCCAGGATTGTGTTTGTTCGACTTTGTCTCTGTGGTTTTGAATTTGAAATTTCTGCAGAAACGTGGAGGAATGAGTAAAATGTCGGGCTCTTGCAGACTTTGTGGGGATTGGTTGAATTTCCTTTAAACACAAAACCATAAAGTCACAGAAGCACCGCGCAGCGACTCATGTCTGAGTGCGTGTGACTGCAGCGCTGGTTAGCAGATGACTTGGAGGAGCCTGATTTTAGACGTTACCACCGGTACATGAATGCACCGTGATTGTTATGGTGAAGATAATGAAAGCGTCAAAATCAAACCGGGAACATGTATATTTATCTTTAGCAAAACTGGATTTAGCTCATTTTAAGACGTTTATACGTCATTATATCACCAACGTCTCAGTAAAACCAGGACGTTTAGCCTGAATCCTCCCGCTGACCCTCAGAGCTCTCGTTTCCAATTTAGGCTCGTTGGTTTGGTGTAAAACTGCAGTCCTGCAGGTTTCAGCCCAAACAGTTTGTTACTCCGAGGTCACATTTACAAACAGTCTGGGCTGAACACACAAAAGTTTAAACTGTAAACTTATATATCAGCCCTGTGTGACGAGCCAAACACAGCTGGAAGCTCCACTTTAGGAAACTAAACACTGCGTGGAGTTTATCTTATAGGACTGGCTTTGTGTCTGACAGGGTCAACCGGGTGCTGATAACACCGCCCCAGGAGCCAAAGGAGAGCCCGGGAACCCAGGTTTACCGGTAAGAAACATGATGCTAGCAGCAGCTAAAGGTTATATCTTTAGTTATTGAATAATTTAGTTTAATAATAAGAGCCGTTTGTTTCGGCTCTACTTTAACTTCAACAAATGATTTAGTTTGTAATCGAGTCCTAAAATCTCGTTTTGTCCAAACAACTGAGCCTTTGTCACTCTGCTGAAGCGAAGTGTAACAGTGTGACGTGTTCGACCCCGCAGGGCGCACCTGGACAGGACGGGCAGCCAGGTGAGAGCGGAGTCGTTGGAAACCCGGTGAGATGTTTTATAACGTCAACTCTGTATCACAGGAAGTATCTGAAGCTGGCTTCATAAGTAAATAACTGGCATTATTAACTGTGTCTTAATAAGGATTAAGGAAAGTTTGCAGCTCATTAACATTACAGGATGAAACTCTGTATTCTGTGAGGGGAGGAAGTTCATTTTGACTTCAGGCTGAAAGTCAACAGTAAATGAATCACAGAATATGAGTTCGATCTAAAAAATCATTGTGTTTCTTTACGTGTCATAATTGAAAATACAATGAATCTGTATTTAAACTTTACTGATGTAAAAAACATGAATGTTTAATGTGTCTCACCTCGCCGCAGTGACGTACAGGTGTACTCCGGGACACTGTGACATCACTGTTGGGTGTGGTTAAAGGTGCAACACCTCTGACCTCACCTGTCAGGGACGTGGCTGGGTCACTTCAGCTCAGCAGCTAGTTTATCAGTTCAGACAGCACAGATGAGGAAATAATATCATACACTGATGGTCTGTCAGTGACAAAGTGACTCAGGAAATCTCTCTTTTCATGACTCTTGAAATGTTCTTCTGCTGTTCAGGGTCCAGATGGAAGACGAGGGCCGCTGGGTGAGAAGGTAGGAGAGGAACTCAGACACTCGGTGCTGTTTGTCGGGTTTATACACCAGTAACGCCCTCTTTACACTGCGTGTGTGTGTGTGTGTGTGTGTGTGTGTGTGCGTGCGCACGCACGCGCTCCTGCAGGGCGCACCTGGAGAGCTAGGAGCTCCAGGACTCGAAGGCAGCCCAGGTGCTTCAGGTTCACAGGTGAGCCAGGTTACAAAGTTAAAGCAACAGTCCGACATTTTGGGAAATCCTCTCGTCACACTGAGACGTGTTTATCAATCCTGCAGGGTCCCTCAGGGGTCAGAGGTCAACCTGGACCGAGAGGGATCCCTGGTCTTCCTGGACCTCAGGTCGGTACATCACCTCGGCCTTTACAACATGCAGTCAGTGAACTGACCCCAGAGCAGCTGACAGAGGGACGCTGATATCTGCTGATAACGAGTCCGACACAAACAGGAAGCTATTCAATAAATTCTCACTTTAAACAGTGATTTCCTGTAATTTAGTGCTAATTAAAGTTACTGACTTCCAATGAATTCAGTCCAGTTAAATAATGAACTGTCTTTCAGTCTGTGCACAGACAGGTCGGCTGAACAATTCAACATATGTGAAGAATAAAGTTAAGATATTAAGACATTTATGATGAATGAACATTAACTTTAAAAGCAGCACTTCATCACAGTTCCTCTGAAAGTGCTTTAAAACTCTCAGAACTGCGTCTGTTTTATAATTAGAATGAACTCCAAATGACACAGTTCTTCACAGGAAACCGATCGTGGTGCCACAGTCGCACGTTACACTGTGAACGCAGTGTCCAGCTGTCCACATACTTTTGGCCATGTGGTGTATCTGACACATCCTGGGCTTTTTTGATGATGTGACATCATCAACAGGTCAGACAAACATTTAATGAAAAGAATTTTATGGAAATCAGTAAATACTTTTTTCTGTTTTAAGGACTAAACCTGATAAAAGAAATAAAAATTCAGAATACGATTAAACGTAAATTTTTTAAATGCAGGAATCGGCCTGAGCAACAATAGTTCCTAAAACCCCCAAATTTCCTGACAAAAATAGAGAGGACATGATCTGAGAGTCATTTAAATAACTAAATGTTTGTAATAACATTTACAACCGTAACTCTTTATTTTGTTTATCATGTTTCAGAGTCGACGGGTGGCTCTTAAACCCTCCACTCTGTCTCTCAGGAGAGTCATCGCCTTCCTAACGAGCGCGGGAAGTGTTGGCTCAGTTTGCGGTTGTCACATTTGACGCCTTAATCGCCGCGTGTCTCCAACAGCTGATGTCGCCTGACGTCTCCGACTCGTCTGGTTCCAGTTAGGAAGATTTGTTGTTGAGAAGATTTGTTGTCGAGGTTCTGATCGGAGCCGTTTCAGTCCGTAACGTGTTTTATAGATCTGACCCGCCCTCAAATGATCTTTATTTATGAGCTCTGCACCGAGGTCGTAAAATTAATCCGACACAAATCAGCACCAGAAATAACTTGTCAGAGCGGATCCAGAAGTCGAACTGAGGAAATAAAAGTGTCGCCAGGCAGACTGAAGTCTTGTGTCGAGGCTGCAGTGAGATATCAATGATCATTTATCATTAATTATAAAGTGTGAACATAAACATAGACTAATGAAACATGTGTGGAGACCGGGGGCCATTTTCAAACCATCTTTCCTTTGGTGGTGCATTCAAGGACGCTCGGACGATAGAGAACAGCTGGTTCCAGCTCTGACTCTGCTGGTTTTCCCGCAGGGTGGACCAGGACAGGTTGGAGACCCGGGATCACCTGGACGCCGCGGAGGTAACGGACAGAAGGTGTGTGACATCATTTCATCTCATCTACGATCCAGCGAACACGACACCTTTTCAACGATAGATAAAATATTGTTATTGTGGTGAGCTTTGATGTTAAATCGATGACGGATAAAAACATAACTTGATGTTGAGAGAAAGAAATGAGGAGAAACTGTCGGCTAGAAGCAGCTTTTCTGTTTCTTGTGCTGTTCGGGGTTCAATTTCTGTGAAATGTTGCAGATAAATGTTATTTTAAAGAACACACAATGTTATAACTGATGTTTTTCTTTTGGTTTTGTATGTGGCGCCGGTAGAGCTGCAACGATTAGTCAGTTGATTGATTAGTGGATCGTCTGCAACTATTTTTAAAATCTGTCAATCGTTTTTGTAAATTTTTTTTAATCGTTTTACTCGTTCGCGCTCTTCCAATGTGACAATTTTCTCTTTTATTTCTCTGCAAACTGAATCTCTTTGGGTTTTGGACGGTTGTTAGGACATTTAAAGACATTTGAAGACGTCACCTTCGGCTCTGGGAAACTGTGACGGACATTTTCTGACATTTTCTTGATCAAACATCTAATGGATTAATCGATAATGAAAATAACCGTTGGTTGAGCCTTAATGTCTTGTAACTGTGGCTGCTGTTGTTGAAGGGCCAACCAGGAGATCCGGGTGATAAAGGAGCTCCAGGATCTCAGGGGCCCAGAGGGATGCCGGTAAGGATCTGAAATGTTTGTATATACTGTGGAATATAAACTGTGTCTCTAACGTGGATCCCTGTCTGTGCTGGTTCAGGGTCAGGACGGCAAAGACGGTTATGGACCTCCTGGACCTAAAGGAGTCAAGGTAGAGGACGATTAACAATTTTAAATTTTAGGAAATGTAGGAAACCGATTTCCATCTTCTCATGCGACTGAGAGAAATCCTAAAATATCAGACGGCACGTTTTCATGATAACTCCTTATTTCCTTCTGGTTACAGGGAGATCCTGGTTTCCCTGGTTACCCCGGTCTAATGGTGAGTCCATCCACTTTCACTGAAGCATGTTGAAGTCCAAACAGCTGAGTTTACTGTGTGATGAAGACAGATGTGTTCTTGTTGCTGTGTTCAGGGCGAGGACGGCCTGCAGGGATCCAAAGGATATCCAGGACGTAAAGGGAACCGCGGCCGAGGGGTGAGAGACAACAAGCCTCTGGTTGGAGGTTTTTAACTGTTGGTTTTTGCTTCATCGCTGACTTTTGTTTCTGGTCTGGTTTCTGCAGGGGAACTCGGGCAGGCCGGGAGAATCAGGCGTGTCTGGAGAACCAGGACATCCAGGACACAGGGTGAGTATCATCATCATCATCATCATCATCCTTTAAAAAAGCCAACCTGTCCAGACCACCTTAACTAGGACACTTCCACAGACCGCTTTAACCACCTTAAGTCCTGAACAATCTGACGAGCTGGATTTGTGAAAACACAATCAGCTGTTCAATATGTTGAAGAGAAAGGGTTAATGATACCTCTTCTTCTACTCTTCCCAGGGTTCCAGAGGTCCTCCAGGAGGCAAAGGCATGACTGTAAGTCCACCTTAAAATTCACTTCACCTGCCAACATTAAATCCAATTCTCAGTATTTATACATGACGTCTTCTGTGCTGTTGTCTCAGGAGTGCCAGCTCATCACCTACGTCCGAGACAACTGTGGTAAGAAGCTTTTTACGGGCTCACAGTGAGCGACATGTACTGACCTCATTCACTCTGTCGTCTCTAAATGGTTGTTGTTTTTCCCTCCTCACAGCTTGTTCCATCGGTATGTATCTCTGTATGAACTATCAGAACTAAACGGTGAGTGCAGCCTCTTCAGTTTCTTTAGCATCAACGCTTGTTGATGTTGGACGAAGGTTGGCAGTCACACAGCGCTCTCACATAGTTTATATACTGTATATACTGTATACATACTGTATATACACTGTGTATATATACTGATTGTATATGTGTATGTTACTGGCTCGGCTCTGTGAGCAGCTGTAGGTCCAGACTGAAACATCTCAACAACTACTGGATGGATTGTGATGAAATTTAGTTCCAACATTCATGTTCCCCTCAGGATGAACTGACTCTTCATCTAGCGCCACCATCAGGTCAACATGTTAATGTGTCCAACACTTTGGTTTATGACCAAATACCTGCAGCACTACAGACATTCCCATCAGCCTCAGCTGCACTCTGTGTTCACTGCTAATCAGCTAATGTTAGCATGCTAACACACTAAAGTAAGATGGTGAACATCATATATACTGTATACACCCCATACCTGGCAGTAATCCGCATTCAGATCTGACTGAAAAGAGGCCCATGTGTCTTAATTATTTGTAGCCTTTACTTTTAGATTTTCCACTCCGAGTTGTTGAGATGTCTGAACATTTTGGGGACATACAGGTTCCGTCTTCATGGTGTCAAATATATATATGGATCTACTCAATATCAACTCTTCTTTGTTGGTTTTCAGACCGATCCGAGTGCCCGGCCTACCCCACCGAGCTGGTGTTCGGCCTGGACATGTCCGAGGACGTGACCCCGGCAGCCTTTGAGAGGCAGCGCTCCGTCCTCCTCTCCCTGCTGGAGGACATCACCATCGCAGAGAGCAACTGTCCGTCGGGCGCCCGTGTTGCTGTGGTTGGGTTCAGCGCCTACTCCAAGTACCTGATCCGCTTCCAGGACTACCGCCGCAAGACACAGCTGATCGAAGCTGTGAAGAACATCGCCCTGGAGAGGACGGCCAACCGACGCCTGCTGGGGGCCGCCATGCGCTTTGTGGGTCAGAACATCTTCAAACGCGTCCGAGCAGGAATGATGATGAGGAAGGTGGCAGTCTTCCTTTCTAACGGGCCCACACAGGATGTTAACGACATTGTCACCGCCATGATGGAGTACCGGGCCCTCAACATTGTCCCAGCAGTCCTCTCCCTGAAGAACGCTCCTGAAATTGGCCGAGCGATGGAGGTAGGTCTGATGTGTCAGCAGTTCATAAACTCTGAGCCACTTGTCTTTGCTGAGCGGCCTCAGGAGAATCTGAACCAGACGCCGTCACTTCAGTTCTTCAACGTGATCAATCACTTCAGACTAAGTGAATGATCTGTATCTGAACAGGATGTACGTCACTCGTCGGCACAGCGCCCAAGGTGTCTGTTGCGTTCCCAGAAGGTTCCTTCTTCGCCTGACAATGGATATTACTGTTCTGGGATGTTCTGCTCCCTGCAGAGTCTCGATTAATAAAATGATCACTCTTGATAACAGCCTAAATATTTGAGTAGTTATTTGTCCAAAAGAAAGAACACAACATCAACACCTGAATCTTTGTCCTTCTTCTGAACTTTCTGTCCTGAAGAAGCCAGTCGACACTGATCAGCTCAGTCTCTCTCCATGTTTTGTCCCTTTCATTTATTTTTCTGATGTAAGGCCGAATTGTTCTGACGGTTGGCAAGTTTCACAGTATGTAAGTCGTTCTTTTACTTGACTCTTGAGCCAACCGTGTGAGCGTGGTTTTGTGGTCTACTGTAGAGGTCTTGACTAAAGGGAAAACCTACCAGAACTTTCAGATACCTCAGGTCCAGCTCTGCAAAGGGAAGAGCTCTCTGAGCATCTGGATTGGGGTGTTTGAGGTGTGATTAGAGTGCGATGTTCCAGCTTTGTGTGCTGACAGTAAAAACTAAACAAAGCTCTTCAGACCTCGAACAAATGAATCATCGTTAATGCTCAAACACTACAACCTCAACCTGAGCCGGACAGCACGACACCCACGCTGAACATCTGAGCTGCTGGTTTTCCTGCCAAGAAGAAGGTTTTCTTGTTTGGCTCTAAAACACATCACTTTGTTCCAGCTCTCTTAAACATCGCCTCCCTTTTGGGTTAAGATTACATCCCCCAGCTGCCTTCAATGAGAAACTGCAGCCGTGCCTGAAAAATGATACTGTAGCTCGCAGCCACGTTCTCCATTCAGTAGGAGAAAGATGTTCGATTAATGAGATGAATTAGTAGTTTTCTTCAGTCGTGTGGCTCCCTGTCATCTCACCAACCCTGTCCTCGGAGCCGTGATAATTGACAGTTGCTGTTTCTTCTCAGGCCGACGACTCGGGAAACTCCATCTTCACCGTGCTGGGGAGGGACATGGCTGCTGACCTGAGGAAGGTCAAGAACTGTGCGATCTGTTACGGTAAGCTCAGCTGTGAGGCCTGTGCTTGGATTAATATTCGTATAAATCACGCAGTAATATTTCTGTCAAAACTTCTACCTTTAGCATGTTCTCAGGATTTATTTACTCAATTTAAAACCGCCGAGTGTAGAATTTAAATGTGATTATATCACTTTCAAAATATTCTGAAGACTTAAGTCTTTGTTTGTACTCTGTGTACACAGTTTGTTAAGAGCCAAAGCGAAGGGACTGGATTAAACAGTCTGTTCATTTGTTCCAACGTTAGCTACAAACGTTAGCATGCCCGGCTAACTCCTTTACTATCTACAGTGGTAACCAAGCGTTACTTCCAAGGCCAAGAGTTAGCATATTATAAGCTAACTAGATTAGTTTGTGGGTTTAGTGTGGGATTAGTTTACAGGTTCAGGACTGGAACATCCACCATGTGGGAGCCGGTCCTGGATGCTATCAGAGTTAAAGCTAACGTTCGCAGTTTAATTAGTACTTTAACTGCAGAAGTTGGATTCAAAAAGTTTGTGCTCTCGTAATGACTTTACAGAGATCAGAATGTTTCCAGTGACGTCACAGTGAACGGTTTCTTGTTTCTTCAGACCCCTGCAAACGTTCAGAGCAGTGCGCCTTCATCCAGGACCCGGTGCAGCCTCAGGAGGTCAACTTGGACCTGGTCATGTTGGTGGACAGCTCTAGGGAGATGCAGGCTGATGAGTACGCCGGAGTCCAGCAGCTGCTGGGCTCTGTGGTGGAACAGCTGGCCGTGAGCCCGCAGCCCCGCAGGGCCGGCAACCAGGCCCGGGTGGCTGTAGTCCAGCAGAGCGGCGCCCAGGTTACCAAGGTGGAGTTTGGCCTGCAGGCCTACCAGACCCACGACCTGATGAAGAGGCACCTGATCCAGAACATGCAGCAGCAGGGCGGCTCCTCGGCGCTGGGACAGGCGCTGGAGTTCTGCCTGAACGAGGTGCTCCTGAAGGCCACCCAGCCCCGGAGGAGGAGGGCGCTGCTGACTGTGGTGGGCACCCAGACGGCTTACCGGGACCGAGCCAAGCTGCACTACATCTCCCAGAAGGCCAAGTGCGAGGGGGTGGCGCTGTTTGTGGTGACGGTCGGCGAGCGCTACAACCGGACGCAGGTGGAGGAGCTGGCCAGTCTGCCTGTACAGCAGCACCTGATCCACATGGGCAGACTGAATGCCGACGAGCAGCGCTACGCCCAGCGCTTCTTCAGGGTCTTCCTCTCCGCCCTCAACAGTAAGACCGGACTCTAGATTGAATCTGATGAAGAGTTTATCTTCCTCAGCTTTAAATACATCTCTTCTTACTGCTTCTAAACAACAACCACCCTGAACGTATCTGTCCCGTGTTTATTTCAGAGGGAATGAACTCGTATCCTCCTCCTTCATTCAAACCGACGTGTGAGCAGCTGGGAGACCAGGACCAAGAAGAAATATTCATAAACGGGTAACACACACTTTACACACAACTAAAGGCTAAAAAGCTCCGTAGAGCTGCAGAGTGATGATTCATTGATGATTCATTGTGGTTTATTAGACTACACATAAACAAATAAACTTCTGATCCACTGTCAATATAAAAATATTGATTAGTGCTGCTTTAAGAAGATGAGATTTGTGGGTCAAAACATGCAAATGCTTCCACACGGTGCTTTAAGTTATTGTCTGGAAGAATGTGACCATGACTGGGAAAAGTACTTGCAATTATTAACAGAATCTGACTCACTGACTTTTTATATATTCTGTGTTATTCCTAAAAATCAGAGCATTAATCGGTGAATTTGTGCTGCTGTGTGTCCAGTCAGGGGTCGGCAGAGCTGATCGGGGACGAGGCGGGGGAGGAGTTTCAGGAGCAGACGGGAGGAAAGACTCGGACTACACAGCTGGATGTCATCGGTGCTTTGACCAGAGGAGGCAGCCAGAGTTCACTTTCAGAAGCTAACCTCAATGGTAGCCCACACACCACTTAACACACACACACTGTAAATTAATTTTTGTTTTGTTTCGGGGTGGAAGTTTGTGTCATGGGAGGATTATAGAATCGGCTTCAGATCAGTGGAGCGCTGAAGTTCAGATTACAGAGACACTGACCTTTATAGTAACTGGTGTTCGTCTGGTAGCGGGTGTGAACTCACGTTAACGTGATGTTGCAAACAGTTTTTCTGAAACCTGCTTCTGCAGACCTCAGGAAGCACAAACAGCAGCTCAGCCTGCTCTGACAGAATATACAGAATAAACATGTTGCTGATGAAACACCTGGAGCTTCTGGTTGACTCTGTCGTCTCTCACAGATCCAAACATCCTGCCGAGGCCGGAGGTGGCCACCTTCGTCTCCAAAGGTAAAAACCGAACTGCTCTCATTCATGTTGGCTCAGGATGGTTTCAGTCATTACCTTCCACTGAGCTGTTGTTCATTTAGATGAAGCATGACGTGGTATCTCCACAAACAGCCAGTTTCTGTTCTGGAAATGAAGTCGTTCACTGTGACTTTGAGAAGCCGTTATCCGCCATCGTTGCTTTGTCCCTGAACAACAAACCTACAAGATAAAGGGTCTTTGCACACGTGAGTACAGAATACAGACGGGTGCATCAGTGCCGGCTCTAGCTTAGGTGGCACGAGCGGGACCGAGGGCGAGAGCTCAGTTCCTGTTTGACCCTGCTGGCAGAAAAAGGAGATGCTCCTTGTAAAAATGTGCACAGTCCATGTTTTGCTTTCAGTCCACTTCCTCTGTGTCCCTGGGTCAGATAGGATCGCTGCAGGACGCCAAAGTCTGAATTATTCAGGTCCTGGCAGCATGAAAGATTTTCCAGGAAACTGGACATCATCAGAGATTATGTTGACTGATGGATTATCTGTCTGCCTCAGGGAATGAAAAAGAAAATAAATGAAATCATGTGTGATTTATAGCAACAACACCAAGTATGGTCCCTTAAATTCAGAGGACTTCATCACCAGATGTGAGTCTGTAAAGCTTTATACCAAAGAGATGAGTGACAAGCTCAGTATAACACATTATCCTGTCCCTCCTGTCTCCATCCAGACACCTGTTTCCTGAGCCGGAACCCCGGCGGCTGCCAGAACTACACCATCATGTGGTTCTTTGACAACGATATGGGTAAATGCTCTCGCTTCTGGTACGGCGGCTGCGGCGGCAACGAAAACCGCTTTGACACGCTGAAGGCTTGTGAGAACCTCTGTCTGACGAAGAGTCGTGTCGCAGGACGTGTCGCAGGACGTGTCGCAGGACGTCGCCCGATTGATTGAAGAAGGAAAACTGCCGCTTTACACGAAACGTGAATCAGGAACGTTGTTGAAAACACTCGCATCTTCAGGGAAAAACACCAAGGCAACCTCAGACAGTAGTGCCTTTACTCCCAGCTGAGTCTGTTGTGGGACATTTAAACTGCTGACAAAAACACAAGAGCGAGAGTTTAAACGGTTCCAAAACTCAGCAGCTGCTGATTAAAGAGTTTTTGTCTTGATTAGTTGCTTTGAGAGTTTTTCCTTGAACATGCATGTTTTGTTTTTCCCAAAAAAACCCACCTTATTTTAGTGAATTCCCCTTGGAGCTTGTTTTTTTTCATCTTTACTGGTGTTCAGCACTCGAGAACTTTCTGTTGGACGTTAATTTCACCCTTTACTGTACTATTGAGCTTATTTCAGGATATTTTTGATTTTGAAATCAGGTGCTGTTTTTGAAAAGATAAATTACCACGGGTCAAAAAACAGACTTTTCTTTTTGGAGCAACTGGACAGATACCATTGAAATGCAGGTCACATGGTTCATCAGGATTTTTGTAACATTTCTACAGCAACAAACTCATCGTTTTATATTTTGTACTAGCTTCTGATTAAAATAAAAAATTTCAGATAACACGAAAACTCAAACGAGTGTGCTTTCTAGGTCAGTAGTAAAGTAAAATGCTCAGACGGCAGGTTATCACTGCAAACTGAGTCATGATGAAATAAATCTCCTGACAATTTAAGACAATAATACACACTAGACGTCTGACCAAAGCAATCCACAGCTTGCAGCAGAACGGAATAGTAGGTTTCTGTGTTTCTGCCACAAGGTGGCGCCAAATGATTTGATTAGAGGTCAGAGTAACTTGAGTGGCTGAGTGCAGATTATGATTTTACATATGAATAATTTATATAAAGTAGGACACCTTGCTATAGATTAAACTACACAGTGTATAATGTAGTAAAAATAAGCTCCAGCTGAGATATTAAAATACTGCTTGGGCAAGGCAGCTTTATTTATATAGCACATTTCAAACACAGGCAATTCAAAGTGCTTTACATGGGCAAAGAAAAACAAGAAATAAAATCAGATTAAGA
>LKNJ01002715.1:37282-65562 GCA_002120245.1 Maccullochella peelii | reverse complement strand
GGCTTTTTGTGGAGGGAACCAGGGCGATGCAAAAATACATCATCCCTGCAGTACTGTATTTGCCTTCAAAGAAATGTATTCAACCTGCACATCTAATCATACACATGTATTCATTAATCACTGAAGAGCCATAATTATGTTTCGAGATTATACTCCATATCAAATTCAAAACTCCAAATCAAAACTGAACATAGAAAGAATTGGATGTTGAGGAGGAGACATTACAGACCGGGAAGCACAGGACACAATAATCACTGATAATGTCGGTGATTCAGTCACGTCCACTTCATCACCGTGTCTGAGTCAGTCAGATCTGTAACTGTAACAGTGAGTTAGTTTCTGAATGCAAAACACAGAGGCATGCAGTGAAACACTCACGTTTGACCTTCCACATGTCGTCAGCGTGATGGCAGAACCAGGCGGCCGTCAGCACAACAAAAGATCTAAGAATAGTCGAGTTGGTCCTGAGCGGCTCATCCTGCAGCCTGCAGGAGTCCAGTTACAGTCCAAACAACGGCAGCCTTTTTATAACTGCACACAGGACAGTTCACGGTCTCATCCATCAGTAGAGAAGTACAACATCAGCTCTAGAATAAGAGACCCTTCCCCTGTTAGTCAGACCGGACGCGTTCGCTTCACTTCTGGTTGCTAATTGACCTGCAGAGTTCCGTCTGATTGAACTTTTGGAAGTATTCAGGAAATATTTTTTGTTTATTTTCTTGTGTTTTAACTGCAGGTGAAATAATACAAGGAGCAGAGGAGGAAGGATGCTGATTGACTCATTCTTTCCTTCCTCACCCCCATTCCTTCTCTAAATCATCCTATTTGTCTCAGTCTCAGTTATTGAGGAAACAACAGTTTGGTGGAAAGACAAATGTAGCAACCCCCGTGTCTGCCTCATTTGGCTGCACGACACCCACCAGCAGATGTCGCCCACGTCCCATTCACTGTGTTCATTGGTGCTTTAAGTAGTGAATACATGTTCAATACAATCTGCTGCAAAGTCTCAAAGATGCCCTCTTTCCATCAGATCAGCTCTGGTTCAGCCCCCGCTGCCACCAGTTTTGAGCAGAACGGAGGGCGTTGCACAATGCACAACGGTGTTAAGGTGCGTAGTTCAGGCAGCAGGGAAGAGGACCCAAATGCAGACAAACCGGGAAGCTCAAGCAGTTCAATGATCGATTTATTTGTTATTTTAGCTTACACACAGGTACAGGCAGGTAGACAGGCAACAGGTAACTGGCAGTTCCAGGTTCGAGAGACAGAAGCACGAGGAAAACATCCAAAAACAAGAACACGAAAACTAAGCACATGTCAAGCAGTATGAACCAACAGGTCTACAACATCTGGTAGACCAATGAAACATAGCACTGGGAAAACACAAATTTGGCGGGAGAGGAGTTACAGGGAGACAGACTGTGACAAACGGAAGTAAACAGTAGGAGCAAGATGGCGGATCGCATTGATTACCTGTGCGAACCGGAACAGAACCCATTCCATGTTGGTGGAAAAGGGGTAACAGTGACACAACAAGCAGTAACTAAGTACATTTACTCACAAAGTGTTGTTAAGTTCAAGTTAGAGGTTCTTGTACTTATCTTAACTATTTCATTTTTGTGCTACTTTCTACTTCTACTCCACTGCATTTCATTACATTGTTGAAGAATTTTGTGCTTTTTACTGCACTACATTTATCTGACAGATATAGTTACGGGTTACTTTTACTTTTACTAATTTTACGTCGATTCTACACAAAACATATGACCAGCTTATTAAATGTGATGCATTGTTATAGTTCAGCTACCCAATAGGACTACCCAATCAGCTTATCTTGCATTGAGTGTTCATCACTTCCATAGGAATACAGGTAAAAATGTGGACAAAAGAATGACTTCCTGTTATCCAGATCATCATTAATGCAAGCGGCGGGGAAAACATTTCAGCTCGGTTTTTAATAGGGAATAACTACAGCCTGAAATGCCCTTTTGTCTTCTTTTTTCAGTCTGTTTTATCATCTTCTTTGTTGTGTTTATTCTTTACATCTCAAGTCGTAGGATTTGGGTGAACGAGGGCAGAATGGAAAACTGAGAGGAAAACTTCTTTTCCTCTTCCTACCAACTATTTCTCTCACCTTCCTCCTCCTTTACATCCCTGCCTTCTTCTTTCTTTTTCTTTCTCATTCTTTCCTTCTTTCCCCCCCTAAACCCTCCTTTCACTTTACTTTCCTGCCTCCTACTTTCCTTCTCTAAATCATCTTTCCTTCGATCCCTCCTTTCTCAGCTGTAGGTAACAAGTCACAGCTTTATGGAAACATTTTCATTTGACTGATCATCTGGCAAATCACAAATTATGGTGAAATCGGTTATTATGCTTTCCATAAAAATAGTATTATTCAAAAAACGATATGTAATACACATAAAAAGATTGTGGATTATTAATGCACTATAATCTATAATCACCTAATACTTTATGATAATACTTTAATTTTATAATGGTAAATTAAAAATCTCTGTCAAAAAATTCAAACTAGTATTTCCAACGTTAATAATGAACCTTTAAACTCAAAACTTTACTACAAACAGCAACGTCCTTTACTGTGTTATGTTGGACTGGTGTTCAATTCTAGCTTTTTTTTTTAGGAGAATTAAAAAAAAAACGGATTAAATAACTTTTTAATTGAAAAGTGATTTACAGAGCAGATATGTATACTTCAGCAGACAAAAAAGGGATTTAATTTCAGCTGGACTTTAATACTATTCCACATCTACTCACTCTATTATCATCATGTATGTCAAAGTTTAAACTTTTAATTTGGAAAATAAAATGAAATTAAAATGCATTCTGTTAGAGAATTTCATTTCTATTAAACAGAATAGACAAGAGAAGCCGACACCTCCAGTTCACGCTGCTGCTCTGATGAATGATATGGGCGTTACCACAAAGCAGAATCACATCCTGTTACCTCACGTCATTAAAGGCCACAGTTGAGATGAAAACGTAAGGAAGCAACTTTGATTTGACTCTCATTAACATTAACTGGGCTTACAGGATAACTGAAAGTAAGTGTGGAAATGCTGAAAGAGGCTTTATGATCTAAAATCACTATATTATTTCAGCTCCTTGTATTATTCTCTGTGCAATGTTTATTCTTTACTTTTAAAGTAAAGGAGCTGGGTGAAGGGATGCAGAATGGAAGGCTGGCTTTCGACCGGCCAGGCTGTGGTTCCAGCAACATCCCAGTGTGGTAAGATGGTGGTTTACTTTCCTTATTAAGTGTCACTGATTTGCAGCTTCAAAACACCAAGAGAAAGGAATTCTTTCGTTTGTGTCGCTGTAAACGTGTTCAGCTCTGTCAGGAAGCAGAAAGTAAACAGCGGTTCAGACTGTCATTAGTAACCTGACCCAACCTGTTTGGCCAGGAGGGTGGAAACCAGACTGACTAACCTGTGTCCGTCTGACAAGTGGTACTCTGATGATTGTGGGACAGAAAAGGATCTAAAACATTAAGAGTTTGTGGAATGATGTTCAAAATGAATGTCACTGCTTGTGGTTCTGTATCACCTGTTGTGAGCTTGTGAAAAAAATATTTGCATGAATATAAATCAATGTGTGAACATTTCACAGGAAGGCTGTGTTTGAGGGAATGCACGATCATGTCTTAAGGCTGTCTACACAGGAGAAGTTTCAGCCATGTTTATCAGTTGTCTCACACACGTCTAATGAAACAGATACACTTCCATTTTAATCAATACAGCCGTCTACACCGGCCATGTTAAGGCTTGCACTTTACCCACACTTGACATTCATGGCATGAATGATTTCTAACAGTGAGGCTACAAAAAGTCTGAGAAAAGAAACACTTGAAGGAAATGTGGACAGACACAGAGTGGGAAGATATTATGTGTCCCTTGGCCACCGTCACAACCAAAAGAAAAACATCTGAGCAGAGATTCAATGCAGAAACCAGTGAAAATCAGCACTGAAAGATAGAAGACATATTAAAATGCTTTGCTTTGAATAATAATTTGTGTCTGATACGGTTTTTCTGCAAAGAAAGTTCAATTACGTTGTTAAAATTCTTAAAATTATATCAATCTTCCCTCATTTATTTTCAAAAGTTTAACTTGTGGACACAAGATGTCTCCTACTTCACTGTAAAGTGAAAACAGAGTGTGTGTGTGTGTGTGTGTGACACCAAAGTTACATGCAGGAATTTATACCCTGTCTTTACCAAATAAAAAGTCCACCTATTATAAAGTATCATTTACAGTCTTATTATCTCAAGTCAAACTTCCTGGTCCAATCAGCAGGCCAAATGGTTCTTATAGATAGCCTTCTCTTGTCTGATAAGCAGTGTGTCAGCACTGCAAGGCTTTAGAAGTGAACAAAGACAAACTGTGACTCAGCAGCAGTTTCCTATCTGTGGTTTTCCTGTTCAACAGCACAGACATCCATTTTCTCTGCAGGTGTGAACCCAGCAGACAGCTCACAGGCTTACATACTCTTTTCTACTCTCTTTTTAGGGGTAGGTACAGGGAATGGACAATAACATCAACACCTGTACAGTTGAATGCACTGAAGTCACATACAGTAGTTCTGTAATAAGTACTTCTTTCACCTTTGATGTTTTGAAGCTTTAGTATTCATCATTTTTATGTTTTAGTATTGGATTGCATCATATTGGAAGGTGTTCTTTGTATTTTGTCCACCTACTGTATGTATAGAGGAGGAGTTTCTTTATGTCTTGAGATGGCTCACTGTTAGTGTTGAGGAGTAGCCATGCTGGTTTAACTGCATTTCCCAGTAGCTTTTGGGTGGCATAGCTAGTTTCAAAATCATATAACATTTACCTTAGCCTGCTATTTTTTCTACAAAGTAGCATAAGGTGGGACCAAATTCTACATTGCTGTTTTATTTCCTCTTGAAGGATAAAAGCTCAAAAATGTATGTTGCTCCACCACCAAGTGCAGATTCGGGTACCACTTAATATCCGTCCACTGCTCCATGACCAGGACAGAATGTGCACTGTTCCTCCTGAATCTGAGGTCCGCCAATTGTACTCAGTTTTCTTCCCAGCACCCTGGCATCCGCTTTCCCAGGGAGGCTGAGCAATGTGACACCCACCAGTCCCCCTTTTTAAAAATGGAAACCACCACTCCAAACTGCCAAACCTGCACTTAAGCTTATCAGGCCATCTTGCCACTGTGGATCTTTTTGACTACCTCAGTGACGTCTGCCTGACATCGGGTCGGGTTCAGGAGTTCATCAATGTGTTCATTCCAACATCTGACAATAGTCTGGGTCAGCAGTCCTCCCCTGTGGCTGAACACAGCAGCCCAGTCTGGGATCCATGGGTGTAGGTCCAGCCACCAGGCAATCACCCCCCTCCCAGGCCTGGCTGCAGGAGAGGGCCCCGGTCTCTCTATTCTGGGCCTTGGATGTCCCAACCAGAAGCTGTTGCCCCTGACAACACAGCTACCACGGTCATGGGGGTTTGCAAAACCCTCCAGTGTGTCAAGGTGGTGATTCTCTGAGCTCAGGAAGCAGTTGTCATACTTCAAACTGTTTAGCAGTGATGTGCAAATTAATCTGGCAGCAAAGACGAAGAGACACTTTTTCTACTGAAGTCACATTTTGATTTTTATCTTCCACATAATAACAAACATTTTTACCTTCTTAATTCTGTAGGCCAAGAAAAGTCCAACAAATATTGTCTAGTCAATTTAAATTTAAATGTGTTTCAGTCCCATGAATCGCAGTTTTACCAAGCTTTATTTGTTGTCTGTTCTCAATCAGCTGAAACTCAGAGGGAAGCGGAAAGCAAGACAGTCATTGCTCAGTATGGAGGCGTTGTCAGCACAGTTCAGCTTACTGGTGTTCAATGTCAAAACATCAATGTCAACGGTAAATGTGGTAAATGTTTACCCTGAATTAAATACCTTATTTATGTTTGATTATGTACTTGCTTAAAATGTAACCACTGATATGACTTTAATTATTTAGCATTTCTCAAGAAATGTTTCTGTTTCAGTCCACTCTCCTGACAGGACAGACGAGACAAATGCTGTTTCTCCCAAAACCAAAGGTATTGTGCTGTTTAGAGACATAAAAAATGTGACATATGACCAAATGAAGAAAAAGTTCACTTTACTTCTGCTGTTCTGACCCGGTGTGGTTTGCATCTGGTTCTTGGGTTTTGTCTGTCTGAGTTTGTCTGAAAACCTAGCACACATATGCACACATACATACAGTTTTTGTTAACTTCGAAGAATATGAGAAAATAAATGATATTCATGTAGCTATAATTTTATTCATCTTTCAGGAAACATCCAAAGGTGCCAAGCTGAACTAAAATCTTACCTTGAAAATACAACAAAGAATCTGTCTCAAGGAACAAAGGAAGATGGATCGACTCCTTTAAACAAGATCTATACAGAGCTTTACATCACGGAAGGAGGCAGTGGGGAGGTTAATAGGGAACATGAAGTGATTGAAATAGAATGTAAAAGGTGTACGAGTGAGGAGAGGAAAATCCACCTCAATGACATTTTTAAACCTTTATCAAACGAAGAAAACCCTCCACAGAGGGTTCTGACGAAGGGAATCGCTGGCATCGGAAAATCTGTCGCTGTGCAGAAATTTACTCAGGACTGGGCAGCAGGAAAAGCAAACCAAACTACTCAGTTCATATTTCCATTCACATTCAGAGACTTGAATTTAATAAAAGATAGTGAAGATAAGTGGAGTCTTATGACGTTAATAGGTTACTATTTTGAAGAAGTGAAGGATTTGGAAACGTCAGACTACAACAATTCAAGCGTTTTGTTCATCTTCGATGGCTTGGACGAAAGCAAATTCCCTCTGGACTTTGAGAAAAATGAGATGTGTCGCAGTGTTACAAAGACTACAACAGTAGACGTCCTACTAACCAACTTACTCACAGGGAAACTGCTGCACAAAGCCTCAGTCTGGATCACAAGTAGACCAGCCGCAGCCACTAAGATTCCCTCTGAGTTCATCAACAGGGTGACCGAGGTACGAGGCTTTAATGATGAGCAGAAGGAGGAGTACTTTCAAAAGGAAGTTGGTAACAAGGATATGGCTAAGAAGATCTTCGATCATCTTCAGTCAAAGTCACTAAGAAGTCTGTACATCATGTGCCACATCCCAGTCTTCTGTTGGATTTCAGCCACGGCTCTCCAGAGTCTCCTACAAGAAACTCACAAAGGTGAGTTGCCCAAGACTGTGACTGAAATGTATACACATTTCCTGATCATCCAGACAAAGCTGAAACACCAGAAGGATTATCAGGAAGGTGAAAAAGACAAAGATGTGATCATGAAATTGGGAAAGCTGGCATTTGAACAGCTACAGGAGCGCAACATAATCTTCTATAAAAATGACTTGAAAAGTTGTGAAATTGATCTGGAACAAGCTGCAGTTTATTCGGGAGTTTGTACAATGATCATTAGAAAAGAATATGGTCTTCACAAACAAGAGCTTTACTCTTTTATACATTTAAGTGTTCAGGAGTTTCTTGCAGCTCTGTATGTATTAGAGACCTCCATAGATTGTGGAGAAAATCTGCTTTCCAGCCAGACAAGTGTGAAAGTGGCATCAGAGAAAGGAGAACTTCCTGTCATCCTCCTCCACAAGAACGCGGTGGATATGGCTTTAGTCAGCAAAGATGGACAATGGGACTTGTTCCTGCGCTTCCTGATTGGTCTTTCACAGGATAAAAATCAGGAGCTTCTACAGGAAGTATTCAGATTTAAAGGAAGACGTCCACAGAACAACCAGCAGACAATCAGATACATTCACGAGAAGATCAAGAAACTGTCTTACACCGACAAGAGTATCAATCTATTCCACTGTTTAAATGAGTTGGGTGACCAGTCTTTGGTAGATCAAGTCCAAAAGTACCTGAGCTCAGGAGATGTTAGTAAAATATCACCTGCACATTGGTCAGCTCTGGCCTATGTGCTGCTTGTTTCCAATGAAGAGCTGGATGTCTTCGACCTGAAGAAATACTGCGGATCAGATGAAGTTCTGGAGAGGCTGCTGCAAGTGCTCAAAGCATCAAAGACAGCTTTGTAAGTATTTGGCCTCAAGAAAACCACCTGCTCTGAAGCTCTCAGGTTGTGTTTAAGTATACAGTAGAAGGACAGTGGAGAGTGTTTGCAAAATGTCAACAATCATTTTGTTTTTCACTTTAGGCTGAGTGACTGTAACCTCACTGACAGATGTTGCAAGTATATTTCATCAGTTCTCAGCTTGGAGTCTTGTGGTCTGAAGAAGTTAGACCTGAGCAGAAATAAACTGCAAGACTCAGGAATGACAGAGCTCTCTACTGGTCTAAAAAGTCCCAACTGCAAACTCCAGAGACTCAGGTAAGAGCACAGTATGTGTGTGGTGATTTATAATACAAGTAAAAAGGACTGTGGGACACTTAAACTGGGAGTAATTCTCTTTTCCTTCATGTAGTAGCATGTTTCAGTGAACATACAATAGATGTTTCACTTCAGATGTCTCTTATCTAGTAGTGATCATGCACATTTCCCATCTTCAAACTAATCCAACATTTTTTTTAAATCCTCTTTTTCTCTGTCTTCCTCTGAGTCAGATGTTTCAGATGGATATCAGTTTCATCTCTGTGGATCCAGTACAGAGATAAAGTCCAGGACATGTTTAGCCTAGCTTGGCACAAAGACTGGAAGCAGGGGGACACCGTTAGCCTAGCTCCTTTTAAAAGAGAAACAATCCAACAACTCCAAGTCTGATTTACTGTACATGTCGTATGTAGTTTAATGAACAGGTGTAAAAAGAGAAATTTAAAAAGGAGTTTTAGCAGCAGTTAGAGTTGGAGCTAACTTGACCTGTTGGATCTAACGCAACTCAAAGTGGGATTGTTGGTTTGATCTCTGTCATAACGTCAACTAAACCCAGCTGACTAGGTTGTTAGCTAACAAGATACAACATGTAAATCAGACAGCTTTGGAGTTGAAAGGTGGAATTCTTTGTGCTACGCTAAACTAAACACATTCTGGACCTATCACACATGAACTAGACACACAGAGATGAAAATATCCATAATCTCATCTGACTCTGGGGACATTTCTAAATTGTTGTGCAGTTGGTTAAAACTCCCCTAAAGTGAGACGACTCTTAAGTCTGTTTTATTAACCATACATATGTTCCAGTTCTGATTTCCAACAGGTGTGAGTCAGATCTAATATTATCTAAGTAGTGTGAACACCTCAAAGCTGCATGGAGCCTCCATTCATTCACAAATGGGAGGCTCAGACTGTAACTCAAATGAAACAAAGATGGGTATGACATGACTCGTGAGACTGTCACCCTGCACATCTGTTTTAGTTCATACTGCAACATGATCTAACATGAATAATTATCCAAAAAAGTTTAGAAGAAAACAAATTGTCCACATGTAGAAGTGTGTCCTTGAAATGTGTCCCTGAAATAAACTAAAATTCATTAACAATTCATTAAGAAACCATGTGACTTAAATACACAGGTGCAGTTATTAAAATATACAAAAAAACTAACGTAAATGAGACCATCAGGCTTATGAGCCTCTTTTTGGGCCAATAAATGTGGCACATGGTGTATAAACATGCATAACGCACTTTTTGTTTATTTTTGTATAGTTTGAATGAATGTGGAATTACAAAAAAGGGATGCCAATCTTTGACTAGTGGTCTGGCTTCAAACCCCTCCCACCTGAGAGAGCTGGATCTCAGCATGAATAAATTTCATGATGAAGGACTGGAGCTACTACAAGTTCTCAACAGATGCTCTTTGGAAACACTAAGGTAAAATGTTAACAACATATAATTTTGCTATTCTGAGTCTTACCAGAAGTGGAGCTAAAATATAAAATTTGTCCTGAGAGTGGCACTAGAGGAAAGGTCATGGGGGTCATTAAAATCTAAAGGGTTCATCCTCTGGAGAGCAGGAAAGGGATCAGGACATTTCATAGTCTGTAAGATTCTTGTGTACAAGTGAATTTTGCCCTGAGAGGAATGAATATGATTCATCCTCTGGGGACCGTGACTATCCACCGCAAATTTCATGGCCATCTCACCAGTAGCTGACAAAAGTTTGTACTGGAGAGTTCCGAGTCAGGTGTCTGTCTATCTATCTGTCTGCAGATTATGTGGGTGTGGCATCAAAGGGAAACCTCTGGCTTCAGCTCTCAGCTTGAACCCATCTCACCTGAAAAACCTGGATCTGAGCAGGAACAGTTTTGGAGGTCAGGCAGTCGCTCAGCTCTGTGGCTTTCTGAAGCATCCTGGCTGCCAGCTGGAGAGATTATGGTAAGCTTTGGCAAAGGTAAGACTCACAACACTCTTCAAATTCACTAAATATAATGACTTTAAAGGAAAATTTACCACTACTGATTTTCTACTGTCAAGTTAAACCCAGCTGACTACAGATAGACAGATTTTATTGTGCCCCAAAGGGGACATTTGTTTCCACAGAGTGTGCATTATGTGAGCCTCCAGAACAAAGATAAATTTACATACAACAACATGACACTAATAAACATAAAGACATACATACAGCCAGGATGGACTGATGACTAGTTTGATAGCATGCAAACACAACTACAAAACTAAGCAACCTGTGGGACTTTGAAAAAGAAGACTGAAAAGCATTTACTTTTTTGTGAAGGCTTTTCAAGACAAACCTGCAAACGGAGTATGCTGAAGCTCTGGCCTCAGCTTTGGCTTCGAATCCTTCCAAGCTGAGGGAGTTGGACCTGGGAGGGAACAGCCTGGGTGACGCCGGAGTGATGGAGATCGCCGCTCTGCTGAAGGATCCAAACTTCAAAGTGGAAACACTGAGGTGAGACAGTCCTTATACTTAAAGGTACTATATGTAGCAATTTACATGTACTAATCGCTTTGTATTTCCAGTGTGTGAACGGACTGTAACGTAACTTAAAAAGTGAGACCATCCCCAACTTTCTCGGTTGCCTATAACAGCCTGTGGACTGATTTCTATGTAAAGGACTCTGGACAGGTGTTCCAGGAAAATCCAAAGGATGTGACGTTTATGCGAACCCCGAGGGCCTTGCCTCTCTTCAGCTCCTCTACAGCGGCAACAGTGTGCAACCAGGGTTGCCAACTCTCAGGCTTCTGGCATGTGACACACGCTTTCACGTTCTGTCTCACGCTGCCCAAACAGTTCTCACGCCAAAACACCGCGACAGCAACAGAGATGAATGGGTGAACGGAACGTACCGTTGGTTACGTAGTGTAACCCCCATTCTATGAGTATGGGCTCTTACTCCGTTTGGTCCGCGATATGTGCGCGATGCTTATCGCGTGTTGGCTGAGTAAGTAAAAGAGTATTCATGTATAGATTTGGCTGAGTGAGTATGTGTGGTCATGTGTAGATTTGTCTGTGTGTGTGTTCATGTATTGGCTATGTCAATATGTGTCTGGAGTAGGATAGGTTCCTGTGTTCTTTTGTGTCTTTTTGTTTATTTCTGGTTCTTGCTAGGCTACTTGTGAACATTCAATAAAACGGTGTAGTTCAGATGTGTTTGACTTTCATTAGTGAATGAACCTGTGTGCCCTTTAGTGTTCGTCTAATATTGTGAAATTGTGAGGATTTCCCAGGGTGGAAGTGGCTTAGTCAGGCAATATCCTTAAATCTTACTAAGGTCCCGCTCCCGCCACATCTGTAAGGTGCATACTTTTTTAAACCCTGATGGTGAATTGAGTCCAAATATTTGCACGTGATAAAGCCCATAAGCCATGGCATCAAAATCTCACTCCAGCCAGGTACCCAAAGTTGGCAACCCTGGTACAACACTAGCTAATGTTAGAGTTTCTGCTTGGCGAGCGCTGGCCCTCTTCTGATTGGTCACTTTCACCGCAATCGCGCACACAACCTCCTTTGATTGACAGCTTCTGTTCTGTACTGAACAACAGGCAGACAGTTTGACCAGAAGCTTGATATTTCAAACAAGTGAGTCCTGACAACAATAGCAGTCCTTCAAGACTGGGGCCGAAGCACCACCACACCTGATAAGAGTTTTAGTCTCATATGTGTACAAGAAAAGTCCAAGAAGCCTGCGTGTTATGTAGCCCCGCCCACTTGACTCGGTTCCTTTCGAACTTATTTTGTTCATAATAGTTCCAAATAATTGTATATCGCTGTTTACGCTTCCTCTTTCCGCCGGCATTTGAAGCTGAAGTCCTAAGTTCGAATGGAACTGGGGAAGGACTGCTATTGTTGTCAGGACTCACAGCTTCTGGTCAAACTGTCTGCCTGTTGTTCAGTACAGAGCAGAAGCTGTCAATCAAAGGAGGTCGTATGTGATTGCGGTGAAAGTGATCAATCATAAGAGGGCCAGTGCCTCCCTTGGTTTCCGCCCCCAAACTGTCAAAAGTCAGGTCGATTCGAGCGAGCAGAATCTACGCATGTGAAATTATATAATTTGCTCGTGAGCATGTTTTATCACGCTCGCGAGATATGACATATATCTAACGCCATATAATTCATCCTGACTCCCGGGGCTGATGTGGCTGGTAAATTGGCTAGCTTGCCATTTGCTAATTTTTTTATCAGCTAACGTTACGAAGCAACCAACGCAAGGTCCATGCAGTGTAGCTAAGTTACAGCTAGCTGGCATGCGTTCTGTATTATTTCCTTATACAGGTGTGGAGTCATCGGGTCAGGGCACTTGGCAGGTTGACACATACATGTTAATTTAAATGACATCAGAGTTAACTTGTCCATCCCATAAGCTCAGCCACTGGGTCAGAGGTCAGGGCCTGGACCTGCCGCTGCACGTGCCCTCCTCTGAGTTAAAACTGTTTTCCCCAACAGACTGGCTGGCTGTCGGTTTACACACAGAGGCTGTGCTGCGCTGGCTTCCAGTCTGAAGTCAAACCCGGCCCACCTGAGAGTTCTGGATCTGGCAAGAAATGACCTGGGAGACAGTAGTGTCAAAAACCTTTCTGAGTTCTTGGCAGAGCCACTTTGTCAACTGGAGACACTGAAGTGAGTGTTGTGGCCATTATCACACTTTGAATAAAAGTGGAAAAAAAACACTGCCCTGCGACACACCTGTCACACATTCAGGTGTGCCATTTTCACACTAAAAGTCCCCTATTTAGTGTTTCTGTGCAGTATACAAACATGGTTTATAACCTGGCCAGTTATTGGTGTGATACTTTGGACTAAAGTGTTTTGACAACAGTGTGAATTTAGAGATAATACTCATAAACATTCATCCAATTAGTTAAAAAAAAAATCTAAAAACAATCAAGAAATCTGTTGTTACCTCAGTCATGGTCCCATCTAACAACATAACTTTTCTTTCAGATACACTTCCACAAAAAGTTAGAACACAAAACAAACTCTGATCTGGAAACTGTATTTAAATGTCTCCTTCCAGCCTGAAATGCTGCACGTTAACGGCAGCCTGCTGCCAGTCTTTGACCTCTGCCCAAGGCTGCTCCTCTGCTCTCAAAGAGCTTGACCTGAGCTACAACCAGCTGATGGACCAGGGGGTGGAGCTGCTTTCTGATTGGCTGGGGAAACCCCAGTGTAGATTGGAGACACTGAGGTGAGATTCTTTAATATATTTTTTTCTGTAATTCTTTCTTCCCTGGGCACCAGTTCTGTAAATAGATCAATATAATTGATCTAGGTTTTACTTTTAGATCATTTCAGTGTTTGACAGGTTGTTCAAACTGCCAACATGTTTCAATCACCTGTATGGCTTCATCCGGGTCATTAACAAAACTTAGAAGTGCATTTAAGTAAGACATATACTGTACAATACAATTAAAGTAGCAGCCAATAAGTTATATATATCCATGAATAAACTGAGTATTATGGTGGTTTAAAGGACTAGTTACACGCAGATTTCTGGCATGTGTGTGGACATTTGAACACAAAGGCCCAAGACAATTGTCTATACCACTAGTAAACCGATAATAAGGACTTCTGTCTTACTGTCATTAAGAAGGAGAAAATGTTTGTCCGTCCAGCATTTCACAACCTCAAGAGAACTTAAAAGAGACTTAAGGTCATGTGCAAGTGCAGCTGCGTGTTGTCAGGATATAAATGATAAAGGATGTTATATTTTCTAAAAGCAGATCGCAGAGGAAGCATATATAATGAAAATAAAATGGGGCCTAAGACAGAGCCTTGGGGTACACCAAAGGAGACAGAGGAGGAACGTGTGTTATTTTACACACCTGACAGCCGAAAAGAAAACTGTATTTTCCGTTACTGTGGTATTGAAACAATGTTTTTCTCTGTCAGGTTGTCGGAGTGCACAGAGAGCAGCTGTGAGTCTCTGGCCTCAGCTCTGAGGTCGAACCCTTCACACCTCAGACACCTGGAGCTGAGCAAGTGTCATGCAGGAGGATCAGGTCTGCAGCTGTTGTCTGACATACAAGAGGACATACATTACAGTCTGCAGACACTGACAGTGACAGAGTGATCAACACCTGAGTGACACTGAACTGGACAAGGTTGATTTACATTAAATATGTAAATCAGTCCTGTTTTGCCTGTTCTCCATCCTTCCGCCAGATGCCCTCAGACGCTCTCTCCTGCCCCAGTCACCTGACTCTCACTTCCACCTGCTCACCTGTTTGCACCCTTTCCCTCATCAGCCCTGTTGCTCATAGCTTTTGCATCCAGGAACCTGTATCAGTTCCTGTTTTCTTGTTACCTGTTCCGGTATCCCGGATATCGTTGGTGGTACCCGCTTTCCACCAACGTGAACCTAGTGCTAGTTCTGGGCTAGTGCCGGTTTGGAGTTGGTTCAACATGCAAACTTTCAAAGAACCAGTTTTCTTTTCCATGGGCGAGAGAGCCATGCCATTACGTCAGTGTATACGGCAGCAACAATGGCAGACTGCATCGTCTCTTAACACGTGTTGCTCCTGGCTGGTTGCGCGTCGTGATCGATATGAACGGTGATTACGTTCAAGAAGAAATACC
The DNA here is from genome assembly GCA_002120245.1 of Maccullochella peelii. Lineage (NCBI taxonomy): Eukaryota > Metazoa > Chordata > Actinopteri > Centrarchiformes > Percichthyidae > Maccullochella > Maccullochella peelii. Next base: position 50,568 of record LKNJ01002715.1, on the reverse strand, counting down.
CAACATGTTTTGATTCTGAACGTAAGTTATAGTTGGTCTTGTTGGTCACGATTATTCGGACCACAGCCACTGATGTAAGCGGTTCTTGGTTCTAGACCAGCAAAGTGTTGGTGCCGCTCTGGAACCACTTTCCCTGGCCGAGAGCCGGTTCTTTGGCTGTCGAAATGCGAAGAACTGGTTCGAGATTAGGCACCGGCTCTGAACCGGCCCTCGAACTGCCTTGGTGGAAAAGCGGTAACAGTGGACTCCAGTCACATACTGACACTACATCTCCTTTAAAAAAGCATCTAAAGTAAAGACATCTAAAGCTGTTTGATCTCAGTGAGATCTTCTAGCCTTTAAAATGGACACATTTTGTATTTAACAAAGTAAACGGTTGCATGAATTGGTAATATTTGAAACACTGAATTAGTGAAATTAGATAGTGAGTCAGAGGCTGTGGAGTATACACGTCACATAGATTTAGGACTGAAGAAACTTCCACAGTATAAAGTCAGAGACGTTAGTGAAAAAGAAGAAGTCACCTTTATCACACTTTATTTAATAGAAGAAGACTTTATTTAAAACCCTGAGTTGTCTCTTTCACAGAAAGATTGAGAAGCTTGTTCTTGGCTACTACAAAGTGACAATACGAAAACACTCAGCATAAAACACACAACGACGTCGACCGCACAGGTAACAGTCATCCATATGCATCATTGGACAATGCACATTTGTTTCTTCTATATGTAAACTGTTTTCTTATTGTGCAAATAAACCCTCTCCAAGCGTTCTCATGTGTTAGTTAACATTTCTTGGTGCTACTTTTCACAACAGTTTTAACAAATTATGCTTTTAAAAAGAGATGGAGACAAAATCAGCCAGTTCAAAAAGTGGTGGGGACATGTCCCCAGCGTCCCCGGTGTAAATGACACTGACTCTTTGTCTCCACGTTGATGGAAACGACTTCATGATGAAACAGACTTGGACAGAACAGGAAGTATGACAGCCTGAAATCCTCAGATAATGAGCCATTTAACTTCCAATCAACATATAACCTGATCATTAAATCCTGATCTCAGCATAACAGACTTGAATAACTTGATCTTGATAGTTATTCTCAGATAATTAATTCATGAGCTTAAGATAATGGGCATTAAATAATTATTAGTAACCACAGTGTTTGTTGGAGTATCTGGGGGTCAGACCTCCAAACGATCCCTGAGAATGATCCTAAAGCTTAAAGGAAAAGTTGACATTTTGGTAAATATGCTTATTCTCTTTCTTGATGAGGGTGGCTTCACCCTGAACATCTAACTCTCAGAAAGAGAGAGAATGTGTATGTAATGTAAATGTAAATGTCAAACTATTCCTTGTAGATTTTTTTATGTGATTAAACTTCTTTCAAGTTATTCTGACATCTTTTGTAGAAGAAGACAATCGCAGTGAAAAATGTATCAGTCTGTGCAGCATTGTTGTCTACCACAGTGTCCTTCCTGAAATGACCACCAGATGGTGCCAAAGTTTAAAAAAACAACAAAGCACTCAAATCGTCCATGGTAACTTGGACGACAAAAGCTTACGGCTGCTCTAAACCTGCCATGTCCACCTTCACTTTGACAAACAGTGTGTCTTCGTTGACATACGCAGCGTTATGGGGAGTTTCTAGCTTTTTGAGGGGAATGAAGCAAGAAAATCCAACAGCGACGTTGTTGACGGACTCGGCGGCGGGTCTTTGGAAGCTTTTGGATGTCGGGTCGGGTCTGAAGCTAAGACTCCGGTGGTTACTGGCACCGCTTTGATCCAGAACAGACAGAGACACGGTCTGTCTGAAAGGCCACGGCAGCAGAGCATCAAAGTCTCCCGGCATCAGGACAACATAGAGGGACAGGTGAGTCCCTCTTCCCTCCCCGTCCCCGTTCAGGTAGACCTTGGCGGCCATTTTGTATCCACAGCGTCCGGTGTGGAACGGCACGCTGCTCAGGCAAGGCGGCTGACCTTTGGCCTCGGCTTCCCTCCTGTTCCTGAAGTGGTCGATCTTCCAGATCAGTTTCCCGTCGTAGGACGTCGCCTCGAGCTCCTGCAGGTGCTGGTTGTTGCGGCTGAGCTGAGCAGCATGGAGATCCAGGAGACCCGAGTGATGCTTCAGATTCTCTTCCAAAGTTCCTGAAAATACCAACAGCATTCACTGCAAAGTTCTAAACCTCAAAGCATACCGGACTGTAAACTGCATCTTCTTGCAACAGGAAACACCAATTTTGGGGTGTGTGGATACATAAAATCCAGCAGAAAACCTGCTCCTTTAAAAACAAACAGGTGTTTTCTGTGAGTTACTCATTTAAAGCATTTATAGAGGCAGATTTTCAGGTTTTGTTACCCAGGTGTTCTTTGAGGGCCTCGGTTGCAGACACTTCCTGGATCACAGCATCCAGAGATTTTCTGAGTTGCTCCAGCTCCTCCAGACCAGGACCAAGTCCCCGAGACACCTGCTGGACGTCCAGCTGGACGGTGGACAGGATGTCCTCCTGCCTGCTCAGAGTCCTCTGAGCACACACACAGGCAGAGGTAACATGCTTTAATAATGCTCAGTGTAAATCCTGAGTTTCTGGCTTATGAATGAAATCACATTTGTCATGATTTTTTAAAGACGCCAGAACATATGAATTAAGATTTTTGCAAAACAAGTGTGAATTTATTTTACACTTTATGATGTTTAGGATCTGAGAGGCTGTGATGAACGATTCAAGAAGGTTTTCATAGCAGAGCCCACGTGTGAAGCTAAAGATACACTTTCCAACATGCTCAGGTGTTTTGACCTTTATTGACTTCAGGGTTTAAGTTTGTTTGTTTCTGTAATTGACATTAACAGAGTCCTCCACAGATTCATCATCTCACTCCTGTAACTCTGTCAGACTCACAATGGACAGTTTAAAAGAAAAAGGATCCAAATCGAGAACCAGAGATATCCTCTTTTTATATTCTTCAAAACCTGCCGCCTACATTACCCACAATGCAAGATTGTGGTGTGTTATGCTAGTAGCGGCTAACGTAGCCTGTAGCCGGAGCCAGAGATGAGCAGCGGGCTGTAGAGGTCTGGTAAGCTCACTTTTTTCTAACTCCACACCAACAGATTTAAGACTTCAATAGGAACCAATGGGCTCTGAGCTGAGAGCCACAGACAGGAAGTGAGACAGGACTGAGAGACAGACTTAACATGTTGTTGGTTTGAAGCTGCACATGGGATTTATTAACAATAAGAAAAATGTAGAATAACATCAGACTGATCCTTTAAGTTAAAACTACATTTTGTAGCTACGAGTGTCATTGAAATAAGTGTTTAGTTTCATTAGTTCAGATAAATGTAATGCTCATAACTCTTACATTAAGCTGGATGATGAAGACATGAAGGTACAGATGAAATGATGATGGATTTAAAAAAGAGAAGGTAAAGTCGGGATTATCAGAGCTGATCAGAGAAGTGACAGTAAGAATCAAAGTGTGTATTGACCTGAGCTCTAGAGACGATGTGTTCATGGCTGCTGTTCTGTTGCAGCAGCGGTCTGATTTTCTTCTGCAGCCCAGTGAGCAGTAAATTGTCCGCCTGGACCTCCTGCTGCCTCAGCTGCACCTCCTCCTGGAGAACCTCCACCTGGCAGAGGAGACAACAGTCAGAGGTAAACACTCCTGTCACTGTTCAAAGTCACAAATATCGTTGAATGTTAGCAAAAATGTCATTATGCTACACAGAGGCTTGTAGCTACGATGTGTTTGTTTCATGGAATTGCAATAATTTAAGTTCACATTTATGAAATCAGCAGGTATAACTTGCAGTTAAAGCAGTGTCCTCTCTGAAGGCACTGACCAGATCTTTTTCTCATTTAAACAACACCGTTCATTCTGTGAAGTAATGACAAAGTTTTATAATATGACAAGATAAAGTGATAATGACAAAAATACGTCATTATAACGTGAAAGATTTCACGTTAGATTTTCTCATTAGAAAGATTTTTTTTTTTGTCATCATGGCAGATTGGTGCAGCTTTCAAATATGAAAAAGTAAAAGACCAAAATTCACAAAGCTGAGTCTAATACAGATATCTTTAGTCCTCATGGTATATCCTAGTTAAGATTATTTGGGGTATTTTTTTGGGAAAGTCCATTCATATTTCACACGGAGACTTCAAACACGTGACAAAATGATGAGCTTGATAATCATCTGGGATCACTGTAACAACAGTAACAATGTAAAGTACTAATCAAAGGCTTCACTGGATCTCTACAGATGTGTTATGAATCAGAATATCAGGTGAGTTTATTAGACGCACCTGCTGTTCCAGGTGGGTGTTACTCCTCAGGACCAGCAGCATGTGATGACTGACAGCAGCGTCTTCATGCAGCTTCACTTTCCCTCTCTTATCCTGCAGGACACAACACTTGTTGTCAGGTAATGAACACATGGAGCTCTGTCTGTTGTCTCATCAGACAGTCACTCCTGTCAGCACTCTGGTGTTTTACTCCTTGTTTACGTGCACCCACCTGAACAGAGCAGCCGAACCTCTTATAAGAACAGTCGGTGTGAACCTCAGGACACGATTCTCTGTGCTCTGTCAGCTGGAAGACAAGAGGCAAATTCAAACAGCTGCAAACTTCTGTTAATGTGTTCATTTTATTCGTCATCCCGCTGACTGGAGCTGATTTTTAGACCAAATCTAGACCAGAGCCGGCTAAGCCAAAGTCGTCTAATCACTGTATCTACAGGTTTATGATGTGAATGAGCTCACCTTGTTTCTGGGAACCTTCTGGGAGCAGCTGTTAGGACAGTCCACCTCCACCTCTGGACAGGAGCTCTGCACATGATCCTACAGCACAGAGTCACCACAAACACCAGGACTCTTTCAGCACACTGAAAGCTTCATGATTGAAACTTGTGGTTGCTTATGGTGGTTACGCGTTCTGTATTTTTAGTGGAAACATTCAGTGAAAGTTTTTGTGTTTGACTTTCTCTTCAAGAAGAACATTACTGCAGATTGTCTTTAATTTCCCAAATTAATTTCTGGCTTCTGGGTAGAAATCCTCTCCTGACTTGAAGTGACGGATCCCAGTGTAAGAATAAAATCCAAATTTGTTTCTTTAAGCAGAGGACTGGACCATCAGGCCATCATGTGTATCAGGACCGTTTGTTTGCTCGCTGTACATCTACAACAGACTTTTAATCCCACCTGGAACCACACTGTCCGGACATGACTTTACCTGGATGAGGTTGAGTTGGTGCGGTTGCTGGCAGTGTGGGCAGGGCTCCATGCGGTGAGGACAGGTGTTGGTCAGGTGTTCCTGCAGGTATCTCCTCTGCAGCGCCGCCCTGCAGCCTGGATTGCAGCACTGCAGCTGCTCATACTGACACGACCTCAGGTGCTCCTGCAGAGCATGAAATGATGGAAGAAAAAACAAACCTTCATGAGCCCGGAGAAGATTCTGTCTGCTCCGAGCCACAAAACTTAATTTAATGTGTTTCTCAGGTGGAGTGCTGGGTTCAGATTTATCCATCTATTAGGATATTACACAGTGTAGTATATTCCCCTCATGTTCAAGGTGCCTAGTATTGGAAGGACCACACAGCAGTTGGTGCTGCCAGTCCACATAGCAGAAAATACACATAGAGTGTATTATCGTCACTCCCCAATATCTGCTGCTGATGTATCCTCATGGGGAGTGACAAGGTCAGAGCTGGGGCCCTAAACATCAGCTCTGTACATATTTGCACATAATAATCCATTAAACATGAGTTGTCAGGCTGGACTGTTGGCTCATGAAGTTTACCTGCAGATGGTGTAGTGTGACGACAGAGGTGCATGCTGGGGAGTTGGTGCAGTACACTTCTAAATTGGAGATTTCTCGTTTGCAGCAGTTGTCCTGGAAAACCTGCAGGGAGAAAACTCTTGATTAGTATCTTTTTAAACTTTTCCATAGTTGACATTGACAGACACTGATGTCTTTCCAAACTGAGTAGTCCAATCAAGAGGTACAGCAAGGACAGCCTTTACTGTGGAAACCACCAAGTAGCACAAACACCTGCTATAAGAACAGGTAGATCAGATGTGGCCACTCCAACTAATGCTCTCTTTTGTATTAAACACAGAAGATGATGTTTCTACAGTGCTAGAAGAAATCTTGACCTGATGGTGGTTTTCATTATTCAGCAAATATGTCTTATCACTTAAAGCAGCTATAATCCAATTTTTTTTATTAACTATGTATGAAATGACTGTGAAAACAGTGTGTTGGGTGTCTCTGGTAGAGATTGGACTTCATCAGGTGACACAAACACTCCACGTGTCACTGTGGCTGCCTCCCTGTCCCTCCCTTCAGCCCCACTTCCCCAGGCTCCTGCATCTCTATGAAGCCTTACTGTCATTGCCATCCTCCACCTATCCACCAGATGACCTCACACTTTCCCACCTGTTCCTGCCACCTGACTCCCACATTCACCTGCTCACCTGTTTCTCACTCACCTATCACCCTGTCAGGATATAGACCAGCCCCTTTTCCCCAGTCAGTGGCCAAATTGCCAGTGTTGCTTTCCAGGCTCTGAAACATGCACCTGAACCTGTTCCTGTATCTGAACCTGAACCTGTACCTGTTTCTGTACCTTGAACCTGAACCTGTTGGCTACTTCTATTTGGACTTGTTGCCTTTGTTTGTCAGCTTTTGTGTCCTAATTGTTCCAATAACTCACCAAACTGTTCCTATCTGCCAGTAATAAACACCCCGTGACACCAGTGCTGTGTCTGAAAACGCGTACTTCCGTTAGTACACTTACATGCAGTACACTGCGTACACTATGTACTTACTTGTGTAGTGTGTGAGTTTCTACAGGGTAGTGTTGTCTCAAATCGAACACGGCTGTTCTGCACTTACTGGAAATGACGTCAACATTTGACCTCTTCTTCTTCTTTTTAATGGTGAATTGCAACCGGGTGGAGCATTATCGCCAACATTTTACCGCAATTGCCGCACGCCAAAATGTCTGCCGGCAAGTTTGCTCACTTGACTTCAATTAAATTTTATTAAAAATGAATGAAAATGAACGTGCTTTTACTTTTAGTCGTACCAATTGCAATCAAACTGCCATTTTCATACGTTGGTGGTCCCTCCCCTTCCGCTATGCAGCCAAGATGGCGACAATTGTGGGTGAGAAGTGTACAGCGTTCCACACTCAACTTTGTGACCGTTATGAGTACACCATCCGGATATTTTCAGTGCACTGCATTCTGCCATACATGTTAGTGTGAACATAGTAAGTGTAAGTACAGAAGTACACGATTTGAGGCACAGCACAGATGAAGTATCATGTTGCTCCGTAACTGCTTGATGTTAGCTGTTTGCTAACAAGTTCAACACGTCAGCTTATAAAGGTGATAATATGTTGATGTTGTGTTCACAGTCAGTGCAGGTAGGTGTGAGTGTGCAGCTGAAGGTTTGGTTCTGACCTCAGCTGGTGTGATCACAGCTCCGTCCACTGGACAAACTGGGCTGGACGGTGACGAACTCTCCCTGAAACCCAGAGCAGACTGATGTTCAGACCAAGAAACCACCAACTGAGCTGAGTCACTCCGAGAGGTCAACAGGTGCAACACACCTGCCGTACAGGTGCTTTCAGAAAGCCAGCTAACTGTGTCGGTGTGAGTGTGTTTTAAGGTGGACTGTGTCGGCGTGAGTGTGTTTTAAGGTGGACTGTGTGAGCGTGTTTTAAGGTGGACTGCGTGAGCGTGTTTTAAGGTGGACTGTGTCAGCGTGAGCGTGTTTTAAGGTGGACTGGCTCCTACAGCAGTCCTTGGAGACAGTGGAAGCAGTAGATGTGTCCACAGGAGTTCTGCTGAGGGTTGAGCACGACTCCTCTGCAGACGGGACAAACGAACTCCTCCTTCAGCGTCAACACAAACTTCAGGGAGTGCTGGATGGAGGTTAGCTCCGACCCCCAGGAGCTGACGGGGCCCGTCGACCTCTGCCTGGACTCCTCGGACCCCAGCCTGGACTCCTCGGACCCCCTCACAGACTCCTCAGACTGCAAACTGGACTCCTCAGATCCTCCCAGCTTTGTATCTGCTGCTGCCATGAGTCTGCAGGAGGGCAGACTGAGCAGATCATACAGGTGATTTTAAAGACTTCATTAGGTTTTTAAACATTTTTTAAAAATGATTTTCCTTCTTTAACGCCACCTGTCGTCATTGCTGAGCTGTACCAACAACAGAGGGATGCATTTGGACTGATGGCTAAAAGCAATTGCAGCTCATCTCCAGACTGTAATGAAATAAGACCAAATGATTCTGCATTACAATTTGCAGTTAAACTTAACGGATGGACGTGGCTGGACGTGTGTGTGTGTGTGTAGAAGTCAGGATGTCCTCCACTAGACCAAAAAACAAAATAATAATAATAATAATTGACTGTTTATAAGCGAGTAACAAATTGATTAAATTCTTATTGTCATCATGCTTTATCACATTTTAGTGTCCCGTCCTTTTTTGAATTATATCATTATACCATCACACACATTGTGACCTGTGACTTGATTTCCTTATTGGTTGGGGTTTACCTCAGTGAGTTTTTTAAAACCTAAAAGGAAGTTGAGCCTGAGAGGTACAACTCATGGCCTAAACTCTTGCTCTCTGCTTCCTGGTTCTATTCGTGCTGGTAATATAGAAATGTCAAGTGTTTATACTAATGTTATATCATTTTAAAGGTGAACAGCCAACTTTAAGATTAAACTGCTGCCTTAACACTCGCCTGAGGCAGGATGTGGTCTGCAGCACACAACCTTTCGACATAAACCTTCTTCCTCTAACTGTGTTCTAACTGTGCTCTAGATCTTGTCTTTCCATGTTACATTTGAATTTGTCTGGTGGTGTCACAGCAGGTGCAGCATTGAGCGCTCTGCAGATTTCTTTGCCCAGTATTTTGCCTCTCAAGCTACACAGAGTCTACTGCCCTACCTTCTGATTGGTGGAAGCTGTACCCGCAGCCTGAGAGGAAGACCTGCACGCACTTCGCAGGGCTGAAAAAATGTATGCAAACTCTTCTGCATGTTTTTCTGGTAAAACAAATTCACTGAATCTATTTGAAAATGTAGCCTACATTTAGTCTAATATTCTCCAAAAAGGATGCTGGAATTAACCATCAACCACAGATAAAGCAGTTACAGCCCAGAGCTCTGTGTAGAAATGATGGAAATTAAACATTTATCATAAACTAAAGTATGTAAGTACTAAAGTTTCTATTTTTTTTAGACTGCCATTCATTTGGAAATAATCTGAAACTTCCCCACGTGTCCGTGAATTAGATTAGATTATTTCCAAATGAACAAGTAGTCAGATCCTTTACTTAAGTAAAAGTACAAGTACCACGATATAAAGCAGAAGTCCTGCATTTAAAACACTCACTTTGGCTCAGTAAAAGTATTGTTAGCAAAAAGTAGGCCTAGTTGAAGTAAGTAAAAGTACTCATTATCACAATGGCTCCTGTCAGTGCCATCACACGTGCTGATGACACACACACACACACACACACAAAGGCGCGCGCGGTTAGACACCACTCTGTAATGATAATGAGCATCATCTGCTGTAACAGAGCGACATAAATCAATAAAAGCAGATTAAACTGCACTCATGTGAGATGTGTTGCGTGTTTGAAGGGGAATCCCCGCTGCCGCTTTCACTCTGTTCAACTCAACTAATAACTAACTAATAACTAATAACTCAACGAACAGCAGTCTGACTGCATCTGAACAACTCAAACGACCGGTGAAACATTTCGAACATTTCGATTTTTACCCTGTGATCAGTTTGAAGCTGCTGATGTTCCCGCGGAGGACCGGAGCTTCTTTACTTTCACTTTCCACAGGCAGACAGACAGGCAGACAGACAGAAGTCCGTGTTTAGGGGATTTTCACTTAGATTGCACACTACAGCCTGTCAGTCACCCCAGATCGATATAACTATTTAGTATTGAGTATCTGTGGTCGATACAGCAGCCGCAGCGGAAGAGGAAATTCTAACTCCAGGAAGTGACTTAACATCAGCAACCTGCTGCTGTTACTACTGAGTGAATACTATTCAATTAAATATGAATAAAGAAAATAAACTGTAATGATAAGTACTCCAAATATTTACTCGAGTAAAAGTAGTAAAATAAAAATACTTCATTACAAGTCAATGTACAGAATCGGTAAAATATACCACAAGTATCAAAAGAAAAAGTACTGATTGTGCAGAACGGCCCCTTTCACAGTGTTATTTTATAACAGAAATTATATTATTAGATTATTATTGTTAATGCACCAGTGAGTGTGTTTACATGCGCACTAGTATCCTGGTTTTATTTTGAAAAATTGGACTCCACTACAATTAACAGACAGCCACACTAGTTGCTTTGCACATTAAGATTTTTCATACACATATAACATATAATATCAAACTGTAACTGGTAAGATATAAAATAACGGTGGTGAGCACCTACAAAATACATGGTGACATTTCAAATATCTCAGCGTGCTTTACATTAAAATACATGTACAAATACTTTGAGTGTGCAACAAAATATACTTAAAGAAACAAAGTACTCATTATGCGGAATAATATACCTTACCTGTTTACCTTAATCCATAATAATCATCATTTATTTGTTGATTACATTTTGTATTAATAATCTGAAAAGTAACTAAAGCTGTCAGATAAATGTAGTGCAGTAGAAAGTAGCATAAAATGGAAATATTAAAGTAGCACCAGCTCTGCCATAAAGTCTTTTATTATTTAATATTCAGTTTGTGTTGACGTCATCGAGGGGTTAATTAAACTCTCTCGTAGTTAGTGATGGTGCATTATATTCAGACCTCCACCACCTTTAACTACGACCTCGGTAATAAACATATCATTTAATGTCACCAAAAAACTGAACATAATAAACTTGGTAAAGACGGACGTTAAGGCTGAGCTGCTGCATTAGATTGTACAGGTGAACCCAGTAAAGACAGGAAGTGTGTAAGAATGGAAACAGTTACATGGTACAAATGTAGTTTTTATTGAGAACGGCCAACAACCTCCGAGACGCCTCAGCAGCTTCATCCCAACATCAATACTTGACAGGGTCTACTGAAACTCAAAGGACTCCAGTGATGATTCCAGTTACATTTAATGCTGTAATACGTATTTGTCCAAAAAGCATTAAGAGCACTTTCACAATGATTTTTTTACACCAAGTCCAGACTGGCAGCACCAGGAAGAGAAAAAGAATAAATAAAGAAAAGACAGACTGACGGCACATCTGAGTCCAGATGACCATGAAATGAAATGGTTTTTAGTTTGAAAATGAATCTTCAACATGTGGAGGAACATCAGCTACTCTGAGAAAATTCAACCCAACAACAGAACTATCAAAAGAACAGTGAGGAGACATTCTACACACAGTGAAGGATGTCTGGGTGAAGCTGTAGTGTTTTCAAAAAAGCATCAAATCAACTATTAAACCAAATGTAGAGTTAACGAGTTCCTGACAGCTGATTGGATGGACAGATTATTCAAACAGATACCAAATTGTACACGTTGATGTCTAATGTCTACTGATCACAACACTGAGGCCTTCAGTTTAACCTCCATCTGTCACACAAACATGACTGCCAGAGAGGTTATTTACCACCGGTTACCATGGAGACGCTGCCATGTTGGGTGGCAACAAATCGTATGAACTGGGATCAACCGTCTCTGTCTCAGTGGCACAGCATTAAGGTACAAATCTGGTGATATTTACATTTGCTGCTGCCCCAAATACTCACTAGAGCACCAAAAAATGTGGATTAATCTGACGCTGAAAATAGTCCCCAACAAATGCACTATTTCCTCCTGTTTGTTTGATAAAAACTACAGTGAGCAGCTGTTTTAGGAAATGACATGAAACTATATATTTGTGTTTTTAAAGATTTACGTCTTCAGCAGGAACCAACAGGCTATGAGCTGAGAGCCACAGACAGGAAGTCAGACAGGACTGAGACACGGACTGACATGTTGTTGGTTTGAGTCTGAACATGAGAAAAATATAGAATAACACCAGACAGATCCTTTTAACATTACAAGTTTTTCCTTTCTAGATTGTAAAGCCCTTTGCCAAATTTGTGAATTTGGGCTATATAAATAAAATTATCTTGACTTAAGTTTCACTAGCGTCCCCTAGAGGCTGCTGTGTTAATTTCAGCCACAATATGAACAAGCAACATCCTGATAATTGATCAATTAGAGTCTCACCAGCAGTGGAGCTAAAATTGTAAAGTTTGTCCTGAGGGTGGCGCTACAAGAAAGATCACGGGGTCATTAAAGTCTAAAAGGGTTCATCCTCTGAGGAGCAGGAATATGTATTCAAGTACAGCCATTAGTTGTTGAGATAATTTGTTCTAGAACAAACTGGTGTGTGGTGGACTGACCAATGAGAGCCAAAAGTCAGCAGAGTGTTCATGTAGTGAAGCCTGGAAGGTGGAGGATGAAGACAACTCATAAAACGTGACAGTAAACTGAAATAAATAAAAATGTTAAGTTTCTTAATGTAAGAAAAGACGCTGATTCAAGTTCCTAATTTAAAGTAATTTTAAACTAGTATCTATTAGACTGCTTATGAGAGTGACTAAATCACTACAGTTCCAGGTAGAGCTGAGTGGTTCAATCAGTTAATGTCCAAGTGGAGGTATACTGATGGAGAACAAGAAGGGACCCAGGATTGAACCCTGTGGGACGCCATGTGTCTGATGAGGATTAGTGTTGACTGAAAAGGCTCTGATTTAATAGATTCCTAAAGACTCAACGACTTTTAGATTTTACAACCAGGTGTCCATCCACCAGCAGGTACGCTGCATCTAAGTCCTGTGGGAAAGACAAACTTCAACCCCTTAAAAATACTGTTCACCAAATAATAAACACTCAGATTTGGATTTGTTTTGTGTAAATGTGTCACCTTTATGTTCACGTGTGGTAAAAGTAGAAAAGCTGATCAGAAGCGGTGAAAGTCGCTGTCGTTGTTTTGAAGAATAAAGTCACTCAGATTTTCCCACAGGACCTGAATGCAGCAGCCTTGCAGACAGCTTCAGAGCAAATATTTTCTTTCTTCTGTCTCAGAAACTCTGACGTCTGTTAGTGGAGGGAGGAAGACGAGGCCGTCTCTGATTGGTGGACGGCCAGGCCGGGGGGCTGCTGGGCGGAGCTTGGACCTGATCCCCCGGGGTTGCCACAGAGGGTCATAGGAGCGGGAGGGCGGGGGTTGAGGCGGGGGGG